>JAGKTI010002116.1:51228-71550 GCA_018397915.1 Birgus latro
ACACTATGCAAGGAAGAAGGAACCAAAGGCCAGGGGCCCGCAAAATCGTTCCTCCCAAGAAAAAAAAAAAAAAATACAAAAGAGAGCCAAATTCAAGATCCGTTCATTTCGAGATACCTGGACACAATGCGTTTGAAAAACTGGAGATCATAGAAAGTAGGAAATACAGACAGAGGGAGACAGTTCCTGAGCTGACCTGTTGCATAAAAGAAGGTCTGGGAGTAAGGGTTAACTCTTCCATTAGAGAGTTGTTCATCAATCCTTCGACTGAATGATGTCTTCTGATTAATGGAGAACCATTGAAGTTTTCATCTATGAGCGCAGGTACATAATACTTGCTACCGCCAGACAATTTTATTTAGCCTAAATGAGAATCTCCAAACTCAAGGGTTTCATAAAGGTTTCATTTAATGCTTAAGCGCATATGCCCTCGCAAATGCTGCATAGAGTTATCTGGTAACACCACGAGAGGTTCATGGTTGTGATAACACATCAGTATCATAAGAACGGGTATTTCATCATCCGTACTCAGATTGAAACAGTGATGTGTCATGTCTCTATGGCTGTTAAATCTGTATATGAATGGGGTTATAAAAGAGAAACAGGGCAGAGCAGTGGATGTTGGAGCTACCAGAGTGAGAGAGGGCAGTGTTTGGAAACTTTGTTTTTATGTTTGCAAATTATACTGTACTGATAAGTGAAGACGAAGGGGAGCTGCAATGCTTGGTGAATGAATTTAGGAGAGTATGTAAGAAACGGAATCTAAAGCTGCATATTGGGTGGAGTAATACTGTAGTTTGCTAGAAAAATGAAGTCACTGAATGCACAGTGAGGTTGGATGAAAAAGAAATGGATAATGTGAGTGCAATTAAGTGTTTGGGTAATGTGATGAGTAGGGATGGAAGTTAAGAGAATGAAGTGCTTGAAAGGATTCAACATGGAAGTGAGCAGTGATAAGAAATATGGAAGTGAGAATGTAAGTATAAAAGTGGTTGTGTGATAGCACAAAATTGTAATAACTCAAACGTATCGTACGTAGCTTGGACCTTGTTGGAAGGACACAAGTCAAGAGCGAGAGCAATGGAAATGAGTTTTATGAGAGGAGCAAGTGGAGTTACATGGAGAGACAAACTGACAAATGAGGAGGTGAAGGACGGTTGTTGCGTTGATGGGGAAGTGATAGAGAGCGTTGAGAGAAATACACTGAGGTGGTATGGTCATGTGGAGAGGATGGAGAACGAGAGACTAACGTTGAGGAAGAGCGTATGTGAGGAAGGTGGAGGGAAGGAGAGGGAAGGGGAGACCAAGAATGAGATTTAGGGATGGAGTGGAGAGGTCTATGAGAGATGGATGTGTGACCTAGTGTGAGGGCAGTGAAATGGTGAGGGACAGGGCAACATCGAGGCGATTTGTTTGTGGCCATCCCATACGGCGTTAATGCATCTGGCTATAGATATATAAATACTCAGATCTAATGTAGGCCACAATTGCCTGACAAAAGCTAGTCTGTATTCTGTGAACTGGCTGATTACAAAAATGTTGACTCCTTCAGTCACCCACACCCAATTCATCTCCTCTTTTCCTGCACTTCCTCTTACCCCCTGCTACCCCACCAACTTAAAGCGCCATATTTAAATGGAGACATAATGCACTATTCCAGTTAAAACATCAATACAGGACATACTTACTGTTGCACTGCATGATCACCTGAAACACTCTTTCACTACATCATCAACTGAAGTACAGCAGGTACAATGAAAACATCACTTTAGAAAATAGGGAAGGAGAGCAAGGAGGAAGAAAGGGGAAGACAAATGATTTGGACACAAGATGGCAAGAGGAGCAGACAGTGATGGCTAGAACTGAAGGAAAATACAATTTACGAGGCAGGAATAAGTGTGTAGACACAAGGTGGCGAGATGGGCAGGCGGGGGGAGAAAGAGGACTGAGGGAAATAAGAAATTAAGAGCAGAACTAAGTGTCACCGAGAAAGTACGAGCTCCACTCTCTCCAGATCTAGTACTGATGGATCATAAGTCCTCTTTTTCTTGTGCTCTTCTTTGCATGTTGTGTTAGGAAAAACTCCTGCACAAGATCCAGGAGTTTTTATTCCCCTCAGCTTTCATGGCTTCTTACATCTAGAGTATTCCAATATACATTTGTATTGAAAACTCCAGTTAATATAATTCTTTCAGATTTCTCTTCTATTCTGTGTAGTAATGCTCTTAAACTCCAGTTAATATAATCCTTTCAGATTTCTCTTCTATTCTGTGTAGTAATGCTCTGAAACTCTGAATTGTACTTTCTGCCAGGTCTTCATATTCGCCTCTTTCCCAAGTGTTCGTTTTCCGTGGCGTGTATAAATCTGCCACAATTACTTTCCATTCAAATGTGTTAATCTCTACTGCAATCAGTTCTGATTCTGAGGGTATCTCAAGTTCTGTTTCTTTGACTTGTAGATTTTTCTCTGTTAATATTATAATACCTTCTACTTTTCTTAAATTTGTCTCTTGTCCATATATTGTATTCCTCTAAGTTTATGGTATCATTTGATATCTTTGGGGTTACTGTTGTTTCAGTTAGGCTGATAAAATGTGGTTCCCTTTCTTTGGTATAGTCTTTGATCTCTAATTATTCAAACACCATTCCATCTACATTTGAATACATCAACCTAATCATCTTGTTTACATACTTGCCATAGTTTGAGTCTACTATCTTCCTTCTTTTTATTCCCTATTGGTTATGTACAACTTTTGTACCTGCAATCCAATTACTTTGTAAAAAATAATACTCTTCCACTAATCTTTCCTCATTCTTTGTTTTTGCTTCCTCCTTCTCCTTTAATATTCCCAGTTCCTCTTTAGTTAGTTTTTTTTAATCCATATTTTTTTTTTTAATTCCTCTTTTTTCATGAGTTTGTTTGCATTGTTTAGTATTTCCTCCACAGTGTTCACACTCTGAAATGTTACCTTCAGGCGCCTTGACTTATTTCCCTCATATTTCTCTAGCTTTTTGTATTCCTCTAGTCTTTATCGCAGATATCCTCTGATACTTCCTTCAATATGTTCATTTTCATTATATGTATCATCTCCTTTTTGTCTCTCAAAATTTTGCTTCTTATTTCTTCTTCATCTATACCAATGGGTACTATAGATGTGTTGATATCTGCTGAATCTTTGACCAGTTTTGAGTTGTTTTAGTGATTTCTTTCACTTTATTTCTAATGCTTTTTTTCTTCAACTTTTATTTCTTAGACTTTCCTTACTTTCACCATTTCAGAATACATAGTTTATATTTCATCTTTGCAGTTTCTCATCATTTCGCTCACTAGGGCTATCTTCTCTTCAGTATCACTGCTTTGATCTATCAGACTGTTTGCTTGCCTAATTGTCTCTGTATCGTTTCTGAACTTCTCCACATCACTCTCATGGTTGACAACTGTAGTCGCCATTTTACTAGTCCTCCTTCTAAGTGAAACTACCTCAACGGACAGCTCATCTATAGTTGTGTCTTTTTTGTTTAATTCCTTTACTAATTTTTCCTTTTCTTCTTTCTGCCTGCGTAATTCCTTCTTAATTTCATCTGCTTCACATCGAAAAATTTTCTTCAGTTTATTCACTTTCTCTACTAATTTATTAAATATTTCCATTTCAACCAATTCTGGGTAGAAATCATCATCTTGTTTTTTACCCTTATCCCTTCTCTTAACTCCTCCCATATTCACTTTACTAAAGATGATGCTCATCTTCCATTCATTCTTACTTAGAAACTTATCTTTTTCTTACAAGTTTGCATCTCACTGCTACCCACCTGGTGATAGACTACACCCATCTGATGATGGATTGTATCAGCAGATTCTTGTACTAATTGGATGTGTTGTTACGAAGCGGGTTTTGCAAGTTAGGTGTTCGAAAATTTTCTCGGTGTTCTGTACGGTAGGCTAGTTCCGGTATCGGTACGAGTCAGAGTTGTCAGTTTGCCTGTTGTTTGAGCATGGTTATTTCGTAAGTTATGCATTAATTTTTATACTCTTTTTCTCTATAATATTTTATTTACGTGATTGTTCGTTAAATTATGTAATTTTGTTTGTCTGGTAAATGATTTAGAGTGTTATGTAATGTAAGAAGACTCTGGCATGTTTGATGTCTCTTAATTGGTAACTGTGTTGCTAGGGGCGGGTTAGGTCCAGCACATACCAGAACTGTGAAGAAATTGATTCTCGAGTAATGGAAGGTTATATAAGGAAGGGGATGAGACACTAGCAGTGTTAAGGATTAGTTGGGCCTCAGTCAGTTTGAGTGAAGTTTAGTTAGGTGTCGGTGCAGTGTCAGTGAAGTTTGTGTATTTCGGTACTTGTGAATGCAGTGTTGTTAGGCAGTAAATGTAACTGCAGTTCGTAAAGGTCGTATAGCTCCAGTGCTTGTGTGAATAGTGAAGTGAAGTTGGAAAGCATTAAGTGACATTATTTGGATAATAAAGACAGTCAACTTTAAGAAGCCAGTGTTTGTCTTCACCTCAGCTGATCTTGTGTGCTGTACATCTAAATGTTGACCATAGGAAGAACAACTCACTGGGCAAAGTCCTTCCTATACTGCACTACTGCTGTTGGAGCCTGTGGCAGTGTGGGAACTGGGGACGCAACACTGGTGTCAGGAGTGAGATAACATCAGGGCTGCAGTGAGTCTAACCTTCGACATGGAAGCAAGCAGAAAATGTGAAGAGAGGGTCTTGAGTTGGGCAGGAGGAGGGCATTTCCCTGGCGACAATTGTGAAGCTAATACAAGCACAGAGTGAAAAACTAGAAGCCCAAAGTGAAGGACAGAAAGAACTCAAGGAACAACTGCAAGCACAGAGTGAAAAACTAGAAGCCCAAAGTGCAGGACAAAGAACTCGAGGAACAACTACGGCACAACGTGAAGAACAAAAGGAATGATATGAACAACTTCAAGAGGCATTACAGGAGCAACAGAGGGAAGTACAACTGAGGGTGCAAAGACAGCTAGATGCATTCATGGGGGAAATGAAGGAAGAACAGCAACAGCTTAAGGAGGAAGTAGATGCCAAGCTAGAGCAACAAATGTATGAGGTATGCAATAATGTGAAGGAGTGTAAACAGCATGTAGCAGTTGAAGACAATTAGTGAGGAAATAGTGACGGAGTGCAGACAGCATGTAGATAGTCAGCTGAAGCATGTAGTTGACCATGTAAAGATAATTAGTGAGAAAGAAGGCTGTAGAGAAATATTGCACTGCTGAACCTCAGTTTAGCGTACAGGGAGCATATGAAAGAAATGGACAGAGTATGGTGAAAGTTGATGGATCCCAGGCATCTAAAGGTAGCATTACAGGGTTGAATAATCAGAATGTACAGAATGTAGAAGTTTTAAGTCCTGGCCTTAATTATGATGCACCAGTTTATAGACCCCAAACCAGTGAAGTGTGTGGCTACAGTGGGGTTCCAATTAAAAAGAAACCTCAGGAATTTGATGGTAAAGAATCTTGGGAAGCTTACCATGCACAGTTCGAGTTGCTTGCGGATCAGAATGGCTGGGATGATAGGCAGAAGGCAGTGCAGCTTGCTACTAGCCTTAACCCCTAAACTGCGGGTCGTCACTTTCGTGACGGTCGGGTGCGATGGATCATACAGCGGGGCGTCACTCCTGTGACTNTTTAATTCGCCCGGGCTCTCAGGTGGTGACTTGTATCATCTATCAGCACTGCCAATGTCCAACAATAATCAGAGCTGCTAATGTCATCAGTGCTCCCATCCATTGTTGACAGTTTAGCCATTTTCCCCCATTCTAGACTCCCCTCCCTACCTCCCCTCCATTACTTTCTCGTGTCGTCTGCTCAGCCGCTCTGCTCTAAATAAATCTTCCACGGATTTTTCCAGTTTTCATCCATTGAAATGAGCTCTATGCCCTATTCTTAAACAAAATAATATATATATAAAATAAATAAGGAATTGATAGTGCCATACACCTGGAATTGGCTAATTATCACTTGGCAACATCCAACCTGTACTCGTTCGCTAATTTCCCCTGCTTTTTTTCCTCTTGAAATATGCCGTATGAGCTACTTTCGTAATATAAATGTATATAAGAAAGGAAGGGAGAAGCCTGAGTGATATTTATATTCAACTGGAACTACATAATTTATTATGTATTGTTTAGATTTCATACGACTTATTTCTTAGCATATACATTAACAGCTGACATTTTCAACTCTTGGCTACCGAGATACAGTCAGTTCGCTCAGTTAGCTCTCGTCCTTCATGGTGAAATCATGTCGCAGTCGCGCCCTTCCATTTTTGCCCCTTTTGCAACCATTAGAAAAGGCCCTGTGACCTCTACCCCTACTAAACATCGTGTGGGAAGCGGTAAAGGACTGTAGATATATATAAGTGTAATAAAGTACTAGAAATAATAAAGTGTGAGTGTGTATATGAGTATGAAATGACAGAATACCAGCTGCGAATTAGCGTGAGTGGGAGGCTCGTACGCGCTCGTATGTTACATTGCTTTCACAGTGCTATTTTTTTTTTTTTTTAGTATTGCTTCCAAACTACTTGGAAATCATTGAATAGTGTTTCTAGTGTTAATATCTGGCAGTGGTATTCATATAACGGGAAGTCAGGAAGTGTAAAGTAGAGACTTAGTTACCCAACTTCAGAAGCCTCTGCAAGTCCTACAGTAGTCGACGACTGCTAAAAAAGACATCCCAGTAGAAAGCGGAAGGTATGTTCCATATGCATATTTAATTATAATATTCTAGGACTAATAACTGATTTTTGGTAAATATTTTTAAAAAGTCAGTAGGAGCGCGAATATCCCCACGGGATGAGTACAGTGCGCCTCCGACAACCCCGCGGTTTAAGGGTTAAGGATGCCGCAATGGAAACTCTGGGCCAGATGTCAGTGATGGAGAGGAACAGTTATCAGTCCCTAGTAGAAGTGCTGGAGTGCAGATATGGAACCATGTACCAGTCTGAGGTTTACAGAGCATGATTGAGGAGCAGTGTACGAGCTCGGGGAGAACCCCTACAGCAGCTTGCTCATGACCTGGAGAGTATGGCATATAAGGCATACCCTGGAGCAGCACCTAACCTGTTGGGTATTCTACTGAGGGACCAGTTCATCGATGCTCTTGACAGTGCAGAGTTGAAAGTGCAAGTGAAGCAGGCACAACCCAGAAGCATGCAAGACGCACTTGCCAGGGCCCTAGAGTTTGAGTCCTACGTCACGTCAAGTACGTCCACTTTTCAGACAGGTCGTAGTGCAGGATTCAAGGCAAGAAAGGGGCAGATATGTGAAATAGAAAAATTTGAGGGAAGTTGTTGGTGCTGTGGGAAGCCAGGACACAGAAAAGAGGACTACTACTAGTGGAAGAGGGAACAGGAGAAGAACAGGGGAGGTTGCTGCTTCTGCGGGAAGCTGGAGCACAAGAAGGAAGATTGTCACAAATGGAAGAAGGAGCAAGAACAGAGTAGTGCAAGGAAATATTCAGTTGTAACAAGAGCATATTGGACATGTAGTGAGGTGGGACACTTCAGTTCTGAGTGTCCGAAGAAGAAAAAGGATGATAAGAAGAAGGTTGCAGAAGACCAGAAAGAAGCGAAAAACTAGTGGAGGCTGGTGTGAAGGGGCAGCCACCAGCCAGCTTGTCCCAAGTAGCCCCACCACCGAGAAAATGCAAGAGAACAGCAATTGACAGTGTGCGAATAGATGGAAGGATAGATGGAAAGAAGTGTTCCCTGGTGATTGATTCAGCCTCAGAGCAGGCTTTTGTGAGGCCTGATGTGTTACATCATCAGTATCTGCCTGAGTCATTGAAACAACTGGGCACTGTGCGGAACTGAAGGGACCCCTGGATGTCTAGATTGAAGTGGCAGGGCAAGAGGCTACTCCTCCAGTTTATGTGGCCAACATGGAGGATCCTTGTCTTCCTGGTCTTGACTATCTGATGTCCATGGGGTGTGAGCTGGACTTCAATTCCATGAAGCTGAAGGTTCGAGGAAAGTCGGTTCCCGTCACGGCAGTGAAACGTACCAGTTCTGGTGGCGAGATGAGGGAGCTCCACACTACAGTGATACCCCCCAAATCAGAATTGTTCAAGTGTAAGGTGAGTGGGTCTGTTGACAGCTGTATAAGGGTAATGGAGCTGAATGTATGTTGCAAGACGAAGACCGGAGTGATGGTGGGGAGAACACTGGTGAAAACAGGTGCAGATGAAGTGCCAGTTGTGGTGGCCAATTTCTCCTGTGAGCTACAGAAGGTCAACGAGGGAGAAATTGTGGGACTGTGCCAGGCACTGGACCCTGAGTGGCATCAGAGGAAGGCCTGTAAAAGGAGCGTAGTTAAGGAAGACGGGTACGTGCCAGACCACCTATGGGACCTATTTTCAAGGAGTAGCCAATGCCTGGACGGCTCACAAGTGCTGAAGTTGAGACAGTTGCTGACGAAGTTCGCTGATGTCTTCCCCACTGGAGATCTAGACTTGGGGTGCACTGACCTGGTGGAGCATAGTATAGACACTGGGCATCACCGCCCGATTAAACAGCCAGCACGGAGGATGGCGCCAGCCCAACGGCAAGAAATGGAGGTGATGGAGAATCTCCAAAGTCAAGGGGTAATAGAAAAGTCCAGCAGTCCTTGGGAATCAGCAGTGGTTCTGGTAAGGAAGAAAGATGGCTCAGTAAGGTGCTGTGTAGATTATCGAGCTCTGAATGATGTGACAGTGAAGGATGCATACCCCTTGCCAAGAATTGGTGACACCCTGGAAGCTCTGTCAGGTGCTAAGTGGTTCTCCACCCTAGATCAAGGTTGCAAAGAAGGACAAAGAGAAGACAGCCTTTTCATACGGGCAGGGTTTATGGCAGTTTAAGGTGATGCCTTTTGGCTTATGCAATGTCCCAGCTACTTTAGAGCGTCTAATGGATTGCTTTCTGGAAGGCCTGCACTGGCAGACGGCCCTCATCTATCTGGACGATGTAATTGTGTTTGCACGGACTTTCGACCAGGAATTAGAGAGGCTGTCGGAGGTGTTGGACAGGATCCGCGCAGCGCACCTGAAGCTGAACCCCAAGAAGTGCCACTTGTTTCAGAAGGAAGTAAAGTACCTGGGACACATTGTAGGTGAGAGCGGCGTCCGTACTGACCCGGAGAAGGTGGCAGCTGTGGAAAACTGGCCAGTTCCAACTTGTGTGAAGGAGCTACGGAGTTTCCTTGGCTTGTGTACCTACTACCGGCGTTTTGTCAAGGACTTTCCAACGAGAGCTGCACCTCTGCACAAGCTGTTGGGGAAGAGACAGAAGTTTACATGGACAGCAGAGACTCAGAAAGCCTTCGACGAACTCAAACATGCATTGACAAGCTCTCCGGTATTGCCGTGCCCTGAACGGAGTCAGCCATTTATCCTGGCCTGTGACGCTAGTGACCATGGCATTGGTGGAGTCCTGTCACAAAAGAAGAATGAAAAAGAATATGTGGTAGCATATTACAGCAAGAAGCTCAGTCCACCGGAGCGGAACTACTGTGTGACCCATAAGGAGCTCTTGGCAGTGATGAAGAGCCTTGATTTCTTTCATCCCTACCTGTATTGGTCAAACTTCATCAGGATGGACCATGCGGCACTCAAAAATCCAGAAGGGCAACTGGCACGCTGGCTTGGGTAGCTAGAGCAGCACAATTATGAGGTGGAGCACCATCCTGGGCAGGTACATGGCAATGCTGACAGTTTGAATCGCCGGCCTTGTGATCTGGAATGCCGGCAGTGTAGTAAAAATGAAGATTATAGTAAGAAATGCAGCCATACTACAGTGACAGGGCCAACGTCAGATGAAGCAGACCTGAAGAGGATGCAGGTGGAGGATGCAGATTTACGGCCAGTGCTAGAGTGGCTGCAGTGGAGTACAGTGCGACCATCTTGGGAAGAAGTTTCCAGGTTGAGCCCAACAACCAAGAGTTACTGGAGTCAGTGGGACCTTCTTCGTTTGAATGACGGACTACTGGAGCGTCAGTGGGAGACACCCGATGGCCTCAGCAAGTATTGGTAACTGGTGGTTCCGAAGAAGATGAGGTCAGAGATCTTGGATGAGTCCGATAACCAGATCACCACTGGGCACCTTGTAGTAAAGAAAACTCTAAGCCAGCTGCGACAGAGGTTCTACTGGATTGGCATGCGTCAGGATGTTGAAGAGTGGTGTCGGGCCTGTGATGTGTGCTGTGCCAAGAAGGGACCCAAGAAACGTGGGTGCGGCCATCTTCAGCTGTACCAAGTGGGTGGACCGATGGAAAGAGTTGCAGTGGACATTGGTGGACCTTTGCCACTCACGGAAAGAGGAAACCGATATATACATGTCGCGATGGACTACTCCGCAAAGTGGCCAGAACCCTATGCCATCCCCGATCAAGAGGCTGCTACTGTTGCTCAGGTGTTGGTTGACCAGTTCTTCTGTCGTTTGGGGATGCCACAAGAGCTACATTCAGACCAGGGTAGAAACTCTGAGTTTGCTGTGTTCCGTGAATGCTGTCAGTTATTGGGGATCAGGAAGACCAGGACGACCACTAAGACCGCAGTCAGATGGGATGGTGGAGAAATTCAACTGGACCCTAGGACAAGAACTGGCCAAGTACTGCATAGATGGACAAACAGAATGGGACCAGAAATTACCTGCGTTGTTGATGGCATATCGTTCTACATCCCCATGAGTTTACTGGCTACACCCCTGCAAAACTGATGTTGGGCCACGAGTTACGCTTACCCGTTGACTCGTTAATGGGAAGACACCACCAGCTATGAGAAGCACCTTCAAGAAAGGCTGGCTGAGGTACATCATCAAGTGCGAGGAGCTATCAAGTCTTCAGGAGAGGTGATGAACTGCAACTATGATACCAAGGCAAGTGAAGTGAGCTTCAAGGATGGCGATCAAGTTTGGCTATACAATCCTCAGCGAAAGAAGGGTCAGTCACCGAAGCTGCAGATCCCATGGGACGGGCCTTACACTGTCCTGGACCGCCTGTCAGACGTAACGTATCGGATTCGGGGAGGCAGGAAGTCTCGCCCAAAGGTGGTACACGTGAATCGTCTGTGGCAGTACCATGGGCCAGATCAGTACAGCTGGAGCGTCTCCGAGGGATCATTCTCTCCCTCAGGTGAGGATGTTAAGGAGGACCACGGAGCTGAAGTGCAAGAGGATGGTGACAGTTTCCCGAGGGAAGAAGCGAATCAGGAAGAGGACAAAGACCCGCCCGAAGGAGTGGCAAGTGGAGGAGCAAGGACGTTGTCGGAAGCGGCACCGAAGAAGACCTGATAAGTTGAAAGATTATTTTGTGTATAGTTAGATGTTTCATTAGGATTAATTATGTTTGTATATATTGTGAATCTAAAGGTGAATGTGGGGAAGAGTAAAGTGATGGTCTTCGAGAGAAGTGAAGCCAGTGAGTGTACAGTGAGATTGGATGGGAAGGATATGGAGAATGTGAGTGAATTTAAGTACTTGGGCAGTGTGATGAGTAAGGATGGTAGTCTGGAGGGTGAAGTGCTCGAAAGGGTACAGCAGGGAAGGAAGGTTGCTGGTTCGTTGAAAACAGTGATAAGAAACAGAGAGGTGAGCATGGAAGTGAAAAAGTTGTTACATGACAGTATTGTGATACCAACTCTGACATGGAAGTGAAGCTTGGACCCTGTTGGAAGGACAGAAGTCAAGAGTGAGAGCAGTGGAAATGAGTTATTTGAGAGGAGCATGTGGAGTCACATGGAGAGACAGACTAACAAATGAGGAAGTGAAGGAGCGTTGTGGTGTGGTTGAGGACGTGATGGGAAGCGTTAGGAGAAACACGTTAAGGTGGTTTGGGCATGTGGAGAGGATGGAGAGTGAAAGATTGACGAGGAGAGTGTATGTGAGTGAGGTGGGTGGAGGGGGCGAGAGGGAGGGGGAGGCCGAGGATGAGATGGAGGGATGGAGTGGAGAGGTATATGAGAGAGAGGAGTGTGAGTTGGGAGCGTGGTAGTGAAATGGCAGGGGGCAGAGTGACATGGAGGCGATTTGTTTGTGGCCACCCCGTTCGGGATTGAGGCGTCTGGCAATAGATAGATATTTTGTGCAGTTTGTCAGGACGACAAAGAACTAGGGAGGGGGTAGTGTTACGAAGCGGGTTTTGCCAGTTAAGTGTTCGAGAATTTTCTGTACGGTAGGCAAGTTCCGGTATCGGTACGAGCAGAGTTGCCAGTTTGCCTGCTGTTTGAGCATAGTTATTTCGTAAGTTATGCATTAATTTTTATGCTCTTTTTCTCTATAATGTTTTATTTACATGATTGTTTGTTAAATTATGTAATTTTATTCGTTTGGTAAATGATTTAGAGTGTTATGTAATGTAATATAAGAAGACTCTGGCATGTTTGATGTCTCTTAATTGGTAACTGTGTTGCTAGGGGCGGGTTAAGACCAGCACATACCAGAACTGTGGAGAAATAGATCATTCTCGAGTAATGCAAGGTTATATAAGGAAGGGGATGAGACACTAGCAGTGTTAAGGATTAGTTGGGCCTCAGTCAGTTTGAGTGAAGTTTAGTTGGGTGTCGGTGCAGTGTCAGTGAAGTTTGTATATTTCGGTACTTGTGAAAGCAGTGTTGTTAGGCAGTAAGTGTAACTGCAGTTCGTAAAGTTCGTATAGCTCCAGTGCTTGTGTGAATAATGAAGTGGAGTTGGAAAGCATTAAGTGAAATTATTTGGATAATAAAGACAGTCAACTTTAAGAAGCCAGTGTTTATCTTCGCCTCAGCTGATCTTGTGTGCTGTACACCTAAATGCTAACCATAGGAAGAACAACTCATTTGGCAAAGTCCTTCCTATACTGCACTACTGTTGTTGGAGCCTGTGGCAGTTTGGGAACTGGGGACGCAACAGTATTCTATTATTTGGAAAACAGATTTGCTTATACTTGCTCAACTTTATTAGAACATCACTAAATTTAACCTAATACAGAGCCTGACTCATATAAAGATACTATTTAGATGTAGCCAGTTGCTGCCAAAGGTAGCCAGTGCAGAGCAAAGTGACGGACGTCCTCCCTCTCTTGTGTGTGTGTGTGTGTGTTAACAGAGTAATTCAGTTTAGATAGAATTTAACCCAAACATTTCTGTGGGGCTGAGGGTTAGCCAAGGAATATTTTTTTTTTTTAGAACAACAGATCATGGGTGAAGGTCACAAGCAAGGTTAACTTCAGTAGCTTTTATCCGATTTACACAACGATCTAAGGAAGAACTCAGAATATACCACAAATAAAAGAACTGTATTTTGTGGACAATCATTCAAATGTCCAGGTCATACATAAATTTCAAAAGTTGACATACCTTGGCAAGGTCAACTCAAATAGAATTGATCTAATTTGAATTGAACTTGGTGGAAAAGACAAGGGATTCAGTTTTGACAACAATTAGTCACAGGGCAAGATCAGAGTTGGACTAGTGCATCTACAGTATGTGTGAACCAAATAACTACAAGAGTTTTTATATGACCTGAATAATACTTGGTGGTTCAGTTGATGATTCTCCAAAAGGCTGACCTACCGTTTGTAATAACAAATGTGCAAAGATCAAGGTTACAGAGCAAGACCAAATAAATCAGTTTTTCATTA
The DNA here is from genome assembly GCA_018397915.1 of Birgus latro. Lineage (NCBI taxonomy): Eukaryota > Metazoa > Arthropoda > Malacostraca > Decapoda > Coenobitidae > Birgus > Birgus latro. The sequence continues at coordinate 64,865 of JAGKTI010002116.1, forward strand.
TGATATAAACAAAACATCGTGGAAGGGCTCAGGTCAAACGGAGGCTAAAAAGATTAGAATATGAGAACAATAAACCTGCGATAAAGGTAAGGGTCATAGGTCAAAGTCTCTAGTGAAAATGAACTCATGCAATTTACATGTTTTGGCTATTCAGGCATAATGAAGTCGATTTCGAGAGTAATTTGTTGAAGGTCATGGCCACAGTGTTAGTGTCAAATATTGCTATTAACATATTTCGATATAAGTAAACAGAATAAGCTTCGAAATGTACTGTACAGATATGAACACAACTTCCTTCCTGAAGTAGTGTGCCAGGTGACTGCACTCATATCCGATAATGTAATGCACGGACACTTAGCTCAATATTCCTAACGATGAAACGCACTTGTTTCCTAATAATATTTTCATTATGGTCACAAACAATAAAATACGACTTTTATGTCGATATTAAATACATTTCATCGAGTGACACCATTTCTAGTAGCATTTTTTTCTTTCGAAGTCATGAGACACAGCTAATAACTCACATAATCACAGCGCAAACATTAACCCCCTGATACTGTGCCCTAGAACTGGAAGGGAATGCAAAATTACAGTCCGCTATAAGAAAACAAACCTGGAGCACGAAGCATCAGCATCATCATATGTATCTTAACCGTCATAATAATCATCACTTTCAGTAGTACGGTATGATTTATCATCTTCATCGTCCTTTCCATCATTACTGTATAATCAACATTTCATAGACATGTGAAAGATAACATCAAAGTAAAAGAAATAGTATAAGATAAAAAAAAAAAAAAGTTATCATCATCAGCACATTGTCATCACAAACTATCCTGAGATATGCAAAGAAGAAGAGTAAAAGTTACAGAATACGAACACAAAGCTGTGGTTATTATCAGCCGGTATAATCCAGATCGCAGTAAAACAATGGGGTGGGTTAAATCCAGATATAACATGAGAAAAGCACGATGTTACTGAAACTGTCGACAAAGTGTTTAGTAAAGTTTTCAATTCCGCAAACCAAGATGATATCATTTTCGGCAACCAGCGCTATACCGTTGAGCTAAACTCAGGCTCTGTGTGTGTGTGTGTGTGTGTGCATTAACTATTCCTAGGCGATTCAATGGATTTGAACGAAACCTAACAGATGAGTTTGTTGGATTCTTGGGAAGGTTTTTCACTATGTACAATTTTCAATCATGATTTTTACGGGTTGTCAGCCCCCTTAGCCAAGTAAAAAATTCCCAGAAATAGGGAAATGAGGGCATATATGGTTTTAATATCTTAATACATGCTGCAGGCCTACAATGGAATCTCATCCTTAATGAGATGTCTTGTGAGCATGACCCCCCATATGATTTTAGGGGGGTCAACCCCCCTCATAAAAATAAAAACGATCAGAAGTATCAGATGGATATCAGTGAAACTTCTCAGGACATATGTCCTCCACTGTATAAAAATTTCCACTATTATTTTATAAAGGGCCAGCCCCTTCCAAAACTTAAAAAGGAAACAAAATGGATGATGCCGGACAGGTATGTTGTGATGTCTTGATACATGTTGAAAAATGGACTTTCATCCGTAATGCGATATTTAGGGAAAGTGACCCCACCCCGAATAAATCTTGGGGAAACCCCTCCTCCAAAATTCAAAATGCAAAGAAAAAAGAAAACATTTGAATCAAACTTCACGGGTTAGTTTGTCTGGTTAATGTAAAAGCCATTCACTATATTCAGTTTTCAACCCAGTCTTTTAAGGGGATCAGCCCCCTCACCTGTTACAAAAATTCTCAGAAACAGTGAAAGACAGATAATTCTCTGCTATCGTAGTTCATGATTTACAATTGATTTTCATCTGTAATGCAATATTTGGAGAGCGTGAATATTAATGATCTTGGGGGAGTGAGCCCCCTCTCAAAAATAAAATCAGTCAGAAATAAGGGCAAATGAGGAGATGGATTTCAACGAAATCAGCATACATATCGTAAGATTAGGCATGCAGTTTCCATGTGTTCTCTGAATGAACAGGAAGTAGACGAAAAGTCTGAATGCAACTTCCCACGTGAGTTCCTCTGGTTACTCCGCAGGTTTCCCACTATACTGTATACAATTTTCCAGACCTGTTTTAGGGAGGTGAGCCCCTACACCAGATTAAAAATTCTCATAAACAGGGAAATGAGGGAAAATATGGCTTGATATCTTAGTCACATTGTGCAATGGATTCTCATCTGTAATGCGATATTTGAGGAGCCTGAGCCCCCTAACGATTCTTAAGGGGGTCAGTCCTCTTCCCAAATGGAAAAATGACTAGAAACAGGGGAAAGTGAGCACATGGATTTCAACCAAATAGTCATACATATCGCAGGATTATATATGCAGTTTCCATGTTTTCTCTCAATGCACGGGAAGAAATTACACATCTACTTTAAAATCCACCTGTCATTCAATCTCTCAAATTCTCGGCTCTCTCATATGAGTTCAGTCTGGAACAAAGAGTATATAAGATATATCACTGAGTCTGCCACACCATTAGAGCATGTCACCTCTGACGGATCATATCAAAAATAATTATCCATGAGCACAGCAACAAATAAAGCCACTCTCAACTTAGGAACACTAGCAAGGAGGAGAAAGTGAGAAGTAAAATAGGAAAAATATGGGCACAATTTTGTCCCATCAATTTTCCAATCCTCGTTTGATACACCCCCATAAACTGTGTCGTCACCTTCATGCACTTGTAAACCTTTACCCAATAACACTCAGTAAAAATGAGGGGAAAGAGTGATGCCTTGCAAGGGGAGGGAAGAAAAGCAAATAGAAATGTTGTCTGGATTGTAGGTGGCGTGAGTTTGGCAAGGGCAGATGTGTTATAGAAGGCTGCAATAGAGAGATGACTCGATAACAGAGAACATGGAAAACACAAAACAAGTGATCAGAGTTGGGCTGTGTCAAAAGTATCACAGAGTAGTCACAGTGTTGGTTTTGGTACTCATGACCATATGGTTCACTTCCTGTGCAACAAGGAAATGCAAACTGTCAACTTTTTATTTGATTAGTTTGACTTCTATTTCATAAAGTCTGACATGTCATGTAACCATAATTATTGCCTTGATTCACAAATTGGTGTTTTCACAAACTCTGGATCATAGACTCAAAAAGACGTTGAGGCGTGGTTGATTCGAGCAAGGAATGCTTACTAAAATTGTTCGCCTGTTATATCTTCGCCATTTATCTGATTTTTTTTTTTTTTGCTGACATTTGTTTAGACCCTCATTGCATGGCATATGTTGGAGACGATGATGAAAGCCTGTTGTAGGGCTTTTGGGGTATGTGCAAGGACAGCACAATGATCAGTGTATTGTAGCTCTGGGAAATGAGCCATTTTGGTCTTTGATTGTGCTCAAAGACATCTGAGATTAACAAGCTACCATCTAGATGGAATTGGTTTTTTTTTCCCCCACCATCAGGTTTCAACTGTTGATGACTTACCCCGTCACGTCCAGACCGATTTGCCATCTCCGATACCCCCCAGTCCCGAGCAATTTCGGATTTTTTTTTTCAGGCTCAAACCTCCACTTTTGGTGAGAAACATCGAAAATTCATAGAGAAATCGCCCTCCTGAGCTTATAAATGTTGCTACAGGTGACAGTCAGCCTTAGCTTTTCGTTCTCTCTCAGGGTACCTGGCATCAAAGAAAACGAGCTATGGGAGGGTTAACTAATTGAAGCCACTTTAAGTTACTTATTTATTTATGTATTTGGTACGAATTTATGTGAAGTACAAGACTATATTGATTTTCACACAATAATATAGGCAATATAAGCATTGTCCAATCACCAAATACATCCACATATGACGCCTTCCTTTACGACATTACCACCTCATCACTTTTGTTTGTTTCTTCCTCTAGCTTCTTTATTTCTTTTTCCTCCACCTCAGGAATCTCTTTCACCATGAATTTCGTCATTGGAGAGACTGTGGCGCGATGTGTCTGTACTGGCCATGTCACTGCTAACAGATGAACTACTGAGTGTGGTGGGTCGGGCGGGGAGGGGGGGGGGGGGGGTCGGGTGGGACCAGGTAATATCCCCACTTGACAGCAGATAGAGGAATGTATGCCACATATGCCTAAAAAAATCACCCGTGAAACTTGAAAAATGTGCAAATGACTGACCTTGCAATTGCATAATGTATGAGTACGTCGATGGGTGTCACCGTGACAAAACTTTGCACCGTACCCGTACGTCGACGGGACACCTCGGGTTAAAAGGGTGACTGCAGTGAGACAGATGTTGAAAACGACAGAAGACACCAAAGTCCACGCTGAAGGGTTCGGATTTCTTCTACCTATGCCTACATGAACATTCATATTGTCATGCAGGATCTCCAGTATGGTTAAGAAACTGTTTGGAACCCCTAATGTTGAAATAGTATCCCATAACAGTTCTCCGTTCGTAGTGTCAAATGCCTTTTCAAGATCGACGAACACAGTATATAATGAATGGTTCTCTTCATTGCATTTTCCTTGTATCTGTTGGACTACAAAGATAACATCACAGATGCTTCGTTCCTTCCGAAATCCTCATTGTGTTTCAAAAGTGTTGACTCAGATGTTTTGTCAGCCTGGATAACATTATCTTTGCCAGTACTTTGCTAGTATTCACAAGCAGAGAAATGCCTCTGCTATTGTCACAGTCAGATAGGCCCCATTCATCTTGAAGATGGTTATAATATCAGAAGTAAGTCATTCACATTGAATTTGTTTTTGGCTCCAGGTAGTCAGTATCATGGAGGCGCTGGTGGAATAACTGGCCACCCTCTTTGATTACAGTCAGATGGTTTGCCTTCATGGCCAGGACTTTAATATTTTATAGATCAGATGGCCTGAACAGTTTCTGTACGTGTGGGACATCGATATCTGCCGCTTGAGGAACATTTCGAATGTTTTCAAGGATACTGTGCTCCACCGGGTTTCTTCGATTCAGTAACTTAGTGAAATGTGGTGCCCATCAATCCAGGATTGTTTGCTTGACTTTCAGGAGTCCTCTTTTGGCTGATCAAACAGGGGTTGTGTTGTGTTTGGTTGGTCCAAAGATGCATTTTATGGACTCAAGAACAAATGTTGTAATTAATATCAGCCAGTCTTTGCAGCTCTTTGCTTGCTCAGTCCAGCATTTTTCCTTCATTTCAAGCAGTATTCTGGAATTCATTTTTTAGAGTTATGGAGCTAGGATGTGCTCCCAAGGTGGATAGAAAGCTGAGAACAGGGAGAGCTGGAGCTCCCATTTCATCTCCCATCAGGAACAACTTCTGACCATCCTCTCTTTGCAGAACATTTTCAATGTTTCAGTGACACAGAGCATAAACCATCATACTCTCCTATACAGTTTCCTCTAATTATCAACACCAAACTCAAATGCACATTACACACCACACTTCCTCTTCTAAATTAAGAAAAATGGCATCTAAACATTCAGCCTCTGACCCAAGGAGAGGAGACCATAAAAGCCCCCACCATCCGCCCCTCTCCCGATGAGAGAATTACTGTCTGAGTCAATTCTTTTTCATTTCGACATCATTCGTGCTGTTCCTTTAATATTTCTCTCTGTTGAACACCATCTTTCTTCCTTTAAACATTGCCTTCTGTTCAACACTGAGACTCATCTGTCTGAGGTGACTGATAGCAAACCCTTCTCTGTATCCTTTTACTTTCTCAACACTTACTTCAAAGCCAAAGGTGGCATTTGTGTGCAATATACACAACAACATATCTTCTTTTTGTGTTTCTGAAATTGAATCTTCTGAATTCTCTGTTCTATGGTTTCGGCTACCCCATCAATCCCTGACTATGTATGTCTGCTTTGTACCTTCTTCTCGAAAAGAGTATGTTTACTAGAAATAATCCTTTCCTATACTGGCAAAGTGCAAATGAAAATGGGGGAATGGTGTCTGTAGAAAGTGCTGTATATGGAAGGCGATGTATGTGTTATTATATGTCAGAATCTGTATGCTCTCGATAGAACCGATAAGGTCAAAACATATAAAAGAGCATTCTGCCAGTACCCAACTTAAATACCCTTCATGCTTTTACTCGAACCCTAGACTCAAAGGTATGTGGATCAAGAGACGAATATACTGTCACCAAGCCATCGTAGCTCCCTTCCCTGGTACAGGTCTGTTTATTTGATACGTGTCACAGTCCATCAATATTTCTCTTGTATGAAATAAAAGTGTAGTATTTATTAATTTACAGGGCCGAGAATTTCATTTCTTGAACATCTTAAAGTCAAGGCTACAAGACTGGTCATTAAAATGATTAAAAACCTATTAACACCCGAGCAAGCGGTGGGAACTACGGCTTTTGTGTGCTCAGGAAATCCACCGTAGCTAAAGAGCATACTTTCGTTATCCTCTGCCGACATAATAAGGGCTCTGAGAGAGTCTGCCATATTTATTCCCAGTTGCTGGTCTCTCTCTGGAATAATTTTCACAGGTACGACCATTTCTTTACAGTGGTTACTTCTGTCTCTGTCGAGCACTGACCTGTACAAATATATCTGAAGTTAAGTCAAGGTCAAGCAAACGTGATTTCCAAGCTTCCTTTATTCTGTGGATACAGGCAGGTGTGCTCTCTAGGACGGACTGGTTACAACTGACTGAACCGTCTTTGGTACATTCCCA
>JAGKTI010002117.1:0-30000 GCA_018397915.1 Birgus latro
TCTTTTGGCCCTAGTACCCTCGGACACCATATGTGGACACCCGTCTTTTCGGGGTTAAAGATGAGTCTGAGAGTAGTGAAAGCACTAAAGGTTATGATATAAAACATATTTCATTGGAGGTTAAAGTGACATGTTTTAGTTACCGATAGTTGATGGCTAAGCTGTTGTACCCACACAGGATGATGGACTAGTGTGTGTGCCTGCCCTGAGAAAAGGTGTGCTGCTACAAGCCCGGGACCGCCTCTTCTCTCGTTGGAAGGAGCGGTACTTTGTTCTCACCCGGGATTACTTGGCCTGCTTCAGACGAGGCTCCACCAAGTACTCTGAAATGGGATCATTCATATTCAAGGTGAGCATTCAGGGGTAGTGACTGTTGCATGAGAAATTTATCCCTATTTTCCACTGACTGTTTTTATGGAAAATATTTTTCACATTTCCCATATATGCTCTTCATTGTACATTATTTGATCAGAGTGAAGTTTTTGCTTTGTGTTCAATATCCATCCAGCTTCAGCCTGCATTTTGATGTGTATGAAGTTACCCTATTTGTAACATTTTAGCTTTGTACCTTTAAGCAGATTAATGAAGTTATAAGAAACATTGCAGGATATCACTTGATTTGCCTGTGGTATTACTGAATTATTGTCCATTAGGTGAACCTGGCATGTGTGGAGTGTGTAGAGTGGCAGGACAGGCGAGGTGGCCCAGCGCTGGCCCTATCCTTGCCACGTGAGGGCCGGGTGCTACTGAGGGCCAAGAGTGGCCTAGACCAATGGTACCGCCTCCTCCTGGATGCCACCAATGCCTCACGACATCGCCGCTCAGCCCTGCGTCGCGGCACCTCAACCACTCATCTGAACCACACCAACAACAACCTCGACACAACACCACCTTCTAAATCAAGTGAGGGCTCTCCTGGTTGTGTGCTGTACTAAAGTAATTTTTGTGCAGTTAAATGATTGCAGATTTGTCAGCAGGAAGAAGCAACAGGGAATTGTTTTTACTATGTACATTTGTAAGTACAGTAGAAAAAAGCTTAAGAGAAACAACTGAGAATAGTTTTTACTAAAATTATGATGACCTGTATGTACATTTGGAAGTGAAAGTTTCTTCTTGCCATTGATTAAAGTGTCCAGTATGTATGAAATTCATGTAATCAAACACTCTGCCTCTCGTCTCCAATGTATATAAATGTATTCATTTACCTGAGAATGTCTTCAGCTGTATCATGTATTCAGGATGAACAGTGAATATTAATGCCCAGATGGTAACATGTGAAGGGTTGTGGCACTTGTGTGAAGGATGACTGCTGGGTTTTGTGAACAAACTTTGTAGGCTGTACATTGACTCAGATGCATCAAAATTACTATAAATTAAAAAATCAGATCATCATTACACAATTGTTCTTCAGGAGTACTTACTGTAATGGGCTCTTTGTTTGTGTAGGTGGTATCCAGTACAGCCTGAGTGGGTCCACCCCAGAGATCACACGGTTGTGTGATACTGTGTGTGATGACTCTCCTGGGGGTACCAGCGCTCGACTCGTTACTCGACACCATCGATTCTCTCGTAAGCTGCCATAGTTCAGTACTATGTGTATAATTTGCTGGACCTCTGTCAGGTTTAAGTTAATTAACATATTATGGATGGATGGATGGATGAACATTTTATGTGTCACTTTTCTGATGGACAGTATTATCTATGTAGTAGCAAAGTGAGGTGGCTTGACTATAGTGTGAAAGGTAGTTTGACCCATTTCACTGGGCATGCTGTTGACAGTTCTCACACTTTAATGCTTTTTCCTTGTTTCTGGATTCTCCTTGACCAGAGATAGAGGAGGAGATCAGGATTATTAGGATGATGAGTCTATGATAAAAATAAAAGTTCTGGTACTTTCAAAGGAACTTGCACTGTATGACAACAGTTTTCAAGTGTTGTATTATAATAACACGGAAGTGCAGAGTGAATGATATGGAAAAAGGCATCAGAGATAAAAGTGAAAGTCATGTCTTTAAAATGTAGTGAACTAGGTAATGTTGATGGAATTTGGGTATGATACCTGAAAACAGCAAAAAGAGACTGATGAGTTACTATGTGGTACTCATCAGAGCTTAATAATGCAACTTAAGGTCCCAGTTTATGATCACATTTTTGTAGAAATATTGTACTCTTGGTACGGTATTATGTTTTGCATTGTATAATCAGGTACTATATGTAGTAAGTACAGTAACTTAAAGTCCTTGTTATAAGTATTTTTGTAGTTCATAGGAAATTGGAGAAAAATTGTGTATTAAAGTTCCATTTCTACTTGTAAAGCAAATTTGTCAGCTGTTCCATTTTCCAGTACCATTTATACGGTAAAAGTTTAGATATTTTGAAACACAACACATCCCTGCCTTACAACGTGGACTGCTTGTATAATTGGGTGCCATATAATCTGATCATCCATTACATTTGGCTCAGAGGTATTTATAGCCAGGGTTTTGTACCAAATGAAGACCTGATGTGTTATGGTGGGTCTTCAGGTATTTACTAGACTACATGAGGATCAGTTCACCATGACTTGTTACTTGGGCAGCCAAGAAAAGCTTATCAGCAACAGGTCTCCATTCCTTGTAAAACCCTGGCTACAACTTCCACATTCTGGAGTAGTCATGTAGGGTAAGTAGAAACTAAAATTGATGACTGTGTGTGTGTATTATGTGACCTGGTGTGATGATAGGTAACCCCAGTGTTTCTCCACAGTGCTGGCTGATGACCTTGGTTCATGTGATACGGATGTGGCCACTCCACCCTCGTCTGTCACTTCATCCAACAAATTTTCAACCTCAACTTCTGCTTCCAATACCTCAGGTACAGTGTTTCACTCATGTTCTGTCATATTGCTGTAGGGCACCAGGACATTGTAAATTCAGTACAACCAAAAGTCACATATGTGTGATGCACCATAACTTGAATGATAACTTACATGCATGTTCAATAATTCAGTAGATGTGGCATTATTATAGAAATCTAAACTCTTGAACTTTTATGGGTAGATAATTTGCACAGAAAGCACAAATGCAGTTAAATTTGCCCATCAAGGCAGGATGTGGAAATCATTGACAGTCTTCATGACTTCCAGTACGGTAGTTTGAGATCTCTTTTGTAAGCTGAATAAAATTATTTGCCGAGAGCCAGAATGAAATTCAGTGGGTACTGGCTTACTTGAGAGTTTAGTAGTCTATAAGACTGTAATTGACTTACTTGAGAGTTTAGTAGTCTAAAAGACCGTAATTACATAGTATGGGGATTAACAAGCAGTTTATGCAGTTGCAAAAACTTTTATTACAGTGATGAATATATCATTGATATGTCATTTAACCCTCTCGAGCACTTTCGACTCAACCTGCATTGAACAGTTTCTGAGTACTGCATGACCCCCACGGGCTGGCCCAGACCTTACGCGGCACACATCCCGCATTCAGTGGTGTGTGTGACATCGGAAAATGTTTCCAGTAAACTTTCTCCCCTGACCTTATTCATAAGTTTATTGTTATGAAATTGCTGTATGTTATAAATTAATAAATGATCTTCCTAATGATCAGAAGAAAAGAAAAAAAAAAGAGAGAGAAAATAGATTACTGTACCATATTTTATCGTTCATTCATTTATTCAACACTGATTTCTCACAGGTATATAAACATTTCGTCAATGCTTGTTGAGAGAAAGCTGTAGAGCATTTATTTGCAGTGATTTTCATTAAAAAATGACACTTCTAGCTCTATTCAGAAAGAGTTCTATGGCTTATGGAACAGAAATATCTTACGCTCTTTGGCCACACCTGGCTGCTTTGGTAGCGGCTGGCTTAAGATCATAAAATGTTTCCAAACGTTTCATTCCCCTGCCCTTATTTGTTGCTGTATTGTTATGAAATTACTACATCTTATAAGTGAATAAATGATATTCCCAGCGGTAGAAGGAAAAAAAGAAATAGTAAATTACCGTATTTTTTCGTTCACTCATTTATTCAACACGATTTTTGAGATACTGTATATAAACATTTAATCAATGCTTGTTGAATGCTCTACAACTTTCTTTCAACAGGCATTGACAAAATGTTTATACATGTGAAAAATCAGCATTGAATAAATGAGTGAATGATAAAATATGGTAATTTATTTTCTTTTCCTTTTTCTTTCATTCATTCATTAGAAGATCATTTATTCATTTATAACATGTAGCAATTTCATAGCAATACAATTGTAAAGAAGGGCAGGGGAGAAAGTTGAATGACGAAAATCGTGGCAAAAAAATACCGTAACAACCTATATGGTTGGACACAACCTGTGTTGAAAAAGCGCAGCGGTTGGATTTCACTTGGATGCAACCTGTGTCGTAAGAGTGTGAGCAGTTGGATTTTTTACCAAGCCTTTATGTATGAGAGAATTAATTATATGTTGCATGTCGGGCAATTTGATCTACAGTAAATAATACAGTATAGTAGATGGTAGTTATAGTCCTGTTGGTGTTATTGATTCATATGATTTTACCAGCATGTGAATAATATACCCCACCCTGTAAAACAAATAACTCAATGTCAAATGGCCACCCTTTACGTGATTATGACATCTGGCAGTAGATAGATAGATAGACTACATAATGGCAGTGTATGTTGTAGGATCTGGTGGGTCATCCTCGCTGGCCTCGTCACCATCACTACGTGGGTCGTGTGCCTGGCCCCGACCAGCCTCCCCAGTACGACCCGGACTTCCTGATGCTCCACGATCTAGACTCTCGCTCTATGAAGGTGGTCGGGATTTGTCAAGCTCTGGCAAGTCCCGTCACTCAGTCTGCTTAGAGTCCCGTGACCCAGACATGGCCAGGAAGCAGAAGAACCGCCACTCAATTTGTGTGGAGCCGCGTGACCTTGCCAGGACTCGTGCCTCCCTGTGCCTGGAGCCCCGCAATCCCCTCCTGGACCTGATGGAGAGCGTTGAGGCGATCCCTGCACTCCTCCCTCATGACGATCACCTTACTCACTCACCTAGGACCTCACCAGCAAAGAGCGAAGGCAAGTGCAACCTAGAATTTTTGAAGGTTTGAATAATGAAACCACTGATGTATTGCCAGGATTCCGTGGGCTTGAATGATTCTGTGTCCCATTTCACTGGGGATGCTGTTGATAGTTCTCCCATTTCTCTACATTCTTTTCCCCTGTTTCTGTGTGCAACTTCACCTCCTTACATGGTTAAAAAGTCATGAGGATGAATAATGATTGAATGATCACCATCCCCACCTTTGTTTCTGCAGCTTGAATTATAACCTCTCATATAACCCCTTCCCTGTTTGTTACATGTCAGACTCACCCAGGACATCACTAGGCAAGAGTTAAGGCAAACAAAACCAAGAATTTCTGAAGGCTTGGATGATGACTAAATGATCACCATTCCCCTCCCTCTTTTCACAACTCAAATCTTAATCTATCTTGAAACTTCATCCATATGTGTCCCAAGTAGCCACAGGGACTTCACACAATTTTGTCTCACTTTATCACTAGCATTTAACCACTCACTCAGACATTCATGTACTTTTACACATGCTTTGCTATCATCATAAAAATTCTTTACAGAATTCATCATTTTGCCATCCACACCATACACATTAAAATCTTCCATAATCCTTTGTTAGTCACATAGTTAGATGCTTTTATCAGATTTGTAAATGCCATACACTCCTTATTGCTTTCTTCACAGTGTGTTGTTCTCTGCAGATGTCTAATTTACAGATCCCGTCACTCATAAAATCACAGTGTTCATCACTTACTGGACATTCTTATATTTCCCTACCATCTTTATAATTATCCTTTTATATACTGTACTCACATATATATTGTGTACAGTACTTGGTAAGCATCCCATGACAGTAATACTTTATATTGATGAAAAGCATTTAACTCCTTCCAATCTAATGCTATATACTGTATATATATTTTTTATTTTGTTACTGCTATCCATGAGATTTTATTAACTTCAGGCTAGACTGTTCAGTGGGAGGGATTTACATATTGGCTTCTTTAACCCCACTGTCACCAGAGATCCACCCAAAAGTTGACTGAAGTGTCCTGTCAATAGCAAATACTGTATAATTTTAGCAGTGAAGATGATAAATTTATAATACAGGTAGTTATAGTACTATATATTCATGGCAAACTGCTGCAAATGACAAAACAGCTTATTTCAGGTGACAGAAGATCCACCAATGAAAGTATGGTGGAAACTGACCCACGGCCGAATGTGGGAGTGACCCCCCCAGCCTCTCGTCCCCGTGCCCACTCCACCTCCCTCACCCCAGAGCGCTCCCTTGGCCCACGCTCCCGATCCAATCTCGGCTTCTTCAGACACTCCGCCCTCTTCAACCATTAAGAGTTTCTATCCTTAATGCTTGTTGTAGATGTGAGAGTAGAAATGTCACCCTGAGTTTAGACTGCTAGTTTGTTATAGATTATTGTATACAAGAATGTTTAAGATGGGAATGTGAATGTTGTTATGGTTCGCTAACTTGAGATTTTTCATGGCATAGTGTCTTGTAAGCATTTTTATGTTGCATTAGTAGGAGTGTACTAAGCTGATGTGGTACATCTAAAGTATAAAGAGAAGGATGTGTGTGAACCTGAGAGTTGTTGCAGCATAATGTTTTCAGAACTTGTTGTGGTGTGGATGTAAAACCATCAAGCAATAAATTGTTATGATCAAACACACATTAAAATATACAGTAGCGATTAGGGTTGTGTGTTGATGTGAGTTGAGGAGTCAGTTTTGTGGTATTGAGTTGTATTGAGTTGTACAAAATTACACTTAACACAGGGTGCTGACCACTTAGGTAGTTAATATGGCACTGAATCACGACTGTTACTCAGTGAAATCTCAAAAATAATATTTCTTTGCCTAGAAGAAATGCATAAGTCTTTCACTGATTAATATTATATTTGCACGGTCATACTGTTCATTATGCTATACAAAACTGTTACAATGAGAACAGTTTACATTCATATTAGGCACTGCTCCTGCTGCTCCTGGATGGGATTTTTAAACATGCAGATGATCATTAGATATCATTTTATATCTTTGATGGTTGCCATTACTGTAAGTTGTAGTCCTTCCTTTTTAACATTTAGATATGTTTCTCATTCATACACTCTAGCAACTGTAAAACCACAATAACACACAACCTTTATGATGCAAAACAAGGAGTCAACATATTCAAAGCTTTTCTCAGGTTTGTTTACAAGAGTTCAGTGCTAATGTATGAGTTACTGCACTGTAGTTACTGTTCAGAACTAATCTAAAGTGTGATTTTCAGAAGTTCACAGTAAGTTTTTTGGTATAGCATCCAAGATGTGAATTAAGCTGTGTGCTGTGAATTTTGGAGTGTTTACAATTTGGTATGTTTGGAATATCAGAGCTGGATGTGAAATGTTAGTTAAACAGCATCCTTGTATGGTAGTGTGCATGTGTGTGTGTGCTTGAAACCAATATGGACAGAGTTAGTGGAGTGCCTGAAGAGTTTTTGTCTGAATGAAGTTTAGTTAACGTATGAACTGTTTTAGGCAGTGGATATTATGCCTCTGGTACCAAACCTGAAATTCCAGAAGCTTTCAGTTTATATATATATATATATATATATATAGCCCTACCCAAACTGTTTCTGTTGCCAAAGGATGATCACAGTGCTTCTTTGAGTTATGCTGACTATTGTTTAGTGTTAGTGTACTGTGTAATATATTGAAAGCTGCATTACACCAAGGATTTATCACATAAATTTTTTTATTTAATGAGACACCATTTTGATTTGCTTAATTTAGTCACATTTTGTATGACAGTTGATACTTTATGTTTATCATTGTACAGTGGATTGCTTTGATGGCTTATACCCGAAAAGTATCCAAACCCAACATGACAGTTAGGGAGCTTATCACATCTCATATGTAGTGTTTGTATTGTAATTATTCTTATGTCAAAATTCCATGTTTAAAGTTGTTGTTGTTTTTAAAAAGATGAAATTTAAGTTTTCATACCTTTTCTCCACATCCTGATTTTGAAGAGTATTAACCCACCAGTCCAGTTTGAAGAGAGGTACAGTACATTCCATTCGCTTAATTCGTGAGGATTTGGGCAGTAGAAGACCTCGTTCTCTAGAAATTTTGTGCTTTACAAATAACGTACTTTAAAGGGGAAATTCTAATTGATAGGGTGGCCAGCTTAGAAGTCGCCACTTTGGCTCATAGACTGTCATTTTGCCTGTGTATTATGGGACATTAAACACAAGTACACAATAAGTATAACCCACACAATAGTGCCTTACCTTAAAATCAATGCAGGAAAGGCGTAGTTGACTTGAAGAGGTAGGATGCAGTTATGGTGCTCGGCCCAAACACCCTCCACACCCTCTTACTCCATCTCACCACCACCACTACCAGCATGCTCCACATGTCATGAAACCCTCAAAGTCCAAGGCGGGCACAACAGATGCACCATTGTCGTCATCCTGTGCTGATGTTAAGGGCACTGGATCTTTTTCTTGCTGTGATGGAGTAAAGAAGTTTGTGGTCAGAGCCTGATGCCTTCTGTTCACCTCCACGGCATGCCTGTCTCTGTAGTAATGGAGGCTGTTTCCTATGGCATCCAAAAACCTCTTGAGTTCTCACTTTACAGTTTTCATTCATTGTCACTTGATCTTTAAGCTTGTGAAAGGCTGCCAGGGTTTTGGTTACATTTTGGATCAGTAGATTTCCACTATCCATGGCCATGGCTTGTGACATCATGACCCACATCACTTCCTTGTGTGCCCTACAAGGGTAGGTAATGCTTTGTGGCTTAACACTGGATTTGGGTCACTTTGCAGCCCTGATTTCGCATTTTCAAAACTAACGCGCATTACCAATTATTTAATTTTTTCGCACCCCTGTCGCGCTCTAGGCATTTCGCATCATAGAAGCTTGTGTATTAAACGAATGGACTGTATCTAGTTTATATTTTTATCATTAATTATACTTCAGTTGTGGCTCAGCATTCCAGTTTTATTTTATTTCAGTATTCAAGCATATGTAGAAGTGAGTGGTGGGTGTTCTGTAATCACCTGATAGTATTGCTCCTGTGTACGTGCAGACCGTAACCCTCCGAGTATGGTTGATGTCGTTTTTTTACTTTTGGTTCTCTCAGATGATATTCAGCTTTGGAAAGGTCTCTTGTATTGAAGGGGTTTATTAAGGCTATATCTAACCCTCCAAATTGAAGGATCTATACCATATTGAATAAAATGGTCAATAGATGGCAAGAATGAAATTAAAAAGGCACCCCGAGGCTCAGTGGTTTAACTCTTTCAATCAAGTGACGTATGTTTTCTTTTCTGGCAGCAGGTGAGGAGAGCATCCTTATACTGAAAGGGTTAATAAAGCTTGTATTTTGAACCCTCCAATTTGGGTCTTTCCTGATCCAAATAATATGGTATGGAGATAACAGGAATTAGACAGAAAAGACATCATTGTGGTGAAAGGGTTAAGGATTATAATCGCTTAAGTTTTTGGTGGTAGAAATACTGTTGTGTGATGATGCCCTGATGTGCATATGGTTATGGTATGTCAGTCTTGATCCCTGGACTCAGAATGGCAGTCCAGGTATCTGAAGAACAAGTTAATTAGTTTGATAGTACAATTATATGTCCAAATAGGTGGTGATGTCACAAAAGGTGATTGATGTGCAGTGGTCTGTGTGACATCACTTAATAACATGACTGTACTGTACTTAAGTTGTAGTGGCAGCTGTTTTTTTTTTTTTTTTAAAGTGAAGGGAGAAAAACAGAAAGAAAGCTTCATTAAAGACCCACTCTTGTACCTTTCCTAGAAGCTGTCATACTGGGTCCTCATACTTTCATCTCTTATTCTTATATTAATGCATCGACCGTTAAGTTGGCTAAATCACTTTCTGTTCAGCTCACAATGACTGTTGTATCATAGGCTGTGCCAGTGTTGGTTATATCATATAAATTTGCTCTCACTGAAACACGCTCCTTTGGTAGGGGGGTCGGGGTAAGACGAGCGGTCCAGTGTGGCCCCGCTGGGCAAATCGGCTGGCCCTGTGTTGATTCAGTCAACCTCGGCTAGGGTCAGGCGGGCGCTGTTTGGTGGGCACCGCATTGGTCCGCGGCTGCCACTTCACACCAAACGGTGTCCGCGTATACCTCGTCTGCTATCCCTGTGGCTGTTGGGTGAGTTTGACCCAACATCAGCCTCCCCTAGTTGGGCTCCGTGGTGGGTGGGGAGTGGGGTGGTGAAAACTACCAATTAAATTTTATGGAAAACAATACTACTACTACTGGCTCGATTATGGTGACGACCCAGGACTCGCTTTTGACCGTGGCTTCGACTTCCTCCCCTCCTCCTAAAAGTTCAGTTACAGTGAATACCCCATTCACCGTACCAACTGTGTCTTCCACTCCTCCAGCTTCTGTTTTGTCTACCTCCATCAGCCCCTCTACTATTATCACACTTCATCCTTACCTTCCTGTCTCTGTTGCTTCTATGTCCTCTACCTCTCTCTCCAGACCTCGTCCTTCTTCGTATGTGCCAGCCCCTTCCCTCACTTCCTCTTTGTTCAGTACACAGACATGGTCTAAATTTTTTAATATCCTTGATGCATCTGACGACCTCTCGCTCCACCTCTCTCTACTTCGACAGGTAGGCAGGGATGTCACCTTCTCGGCTCGTCTGAATGGTTCCTGCCTCCTCGTCGTTCACAATGCCACCCAAGCCGAGAAGGTGGCATCACTAGTCAACAACTCAGGTCAACCCATCTCTGTCTCCCCAGATATTCAGCTTAATTCATCCACTGGCACTGTCCGTTTACCATCATCAATGTCCTTCGGCCAGAGGCCTTTCGCAGAATGCTCCACTGACATAGAGCTAATCCTCTCAGAACAGCATCACCCAATCCGCTCAGAACATTGTTACACAATTCCTCCTCGCGGACGCCGACAAGAACCAGCCAATATTGTTAAAATAGTCTTTGCCTCTTGTGATCTACCCTTCACAGTTATTATTGGGGGCACTGTCCTCCAAGTGCGCCAGTATATTCCGCCTCCTCGCCAGTGCACATCTTGTTGGCGCTTTGGCCACCCCGCCAAATACTGCCGCTCATCTGCAGTCTGTGCCAACTGTGTACTGGCCAAGCATGCCCCTTCAGACTGTGTTACCACCGTCCGGTGCTGCCCTAACTGTCATGGTAGCCATTCTGCCACCCACCGACAATGTCCCGTCTACCTTTTTGAATCTGAAGTATCCACTATCCGTTGGAAAACTGGCCTCTCCCTTAGTGAGGCTCGTCGCAGAGCTCGCAACCTCAGTCACCATCCTAACGTTACCTACGCACATGTAGCCCATCCTTCTCCCATAGTAACTTCTAGTCCCAGTACTACTACTTCTTCCCCTTCTGCACCTGTCTCTGTATCTACTGCCCCCTTTTCCTCTCCTCCCTCCTCTCGTCTTCCCACCTCTCACTCTGTCTCTACATCTGTGACTTCAGTCTCCCCTTCTCTTCCTCCCAGTACTCTTGTTTCTACCTCTCCCTCCTCTCAGCTGCACCTCCCCTCTACCTCAGACCTTCCCTTACAGACCCCTCTTGTTCCTATCTCTAATTCTTTCTCTGTTTTAGATTCCTCTACCCCTACCTCCTCTCCATCTCCTTCTTTGCCTGTTCCTTCTCCTTGTCCTTCCCCCTGTCCACAACTTCGTCCCTGCTCTCACTCCTCCACTTCTGTTACTCAGACCTGCCGTTTGGCGCCCCTGGCCCAACGCAACACCCGACCCCCACCCTCTTCTAATAGTAAACGCAGTTTGCCCATCGCATCACTCTCCTGCCCATCCTCCTTATTCTCCAGCTCGTAAAGTCCTTGCAACAAATACCCGCCCCTCCCAATCGACACACACTGCCTCGTCAAAACCTGTATCTCAGCAATCTCTTCAGTCACATCCCCGGACTGCCCACACCAAACCCTCAGGCGATGATGACAGTGAAACTATTCCCAAAATTATGGATTATATTTTAACTTCCACGCCAAATCCAGTAGCCAATGCTGTATCCTCTCCTTCCATTCTCTCTGTTGAAATTCATCCTGTACCTCCTGACCTCCCTCCCACTCCTCTCCCTCCTTCCTTTCCCTCTCCTTCACCTTCTATCCCCTCCTCCTCTTTGCCCCCCTCCTCTTCCACTTCTCACAGTACTCCTTCCCCTTTGTCTCTCCCCATGCCTCCAGGCTATAGAGACCATTCCGCTCATCCACCAATTTCAGCTTCTACCCTTATCCCTACTATCGTAACGAGTCGGTAATATATGTTATTATTCTGTATTGTATTTTACTTCCTATGTCATATATTTTACTTCCCATGTCATATATTTTACTTCATATGGATTATATTTTACTTCCTGCATATTATATTTTACTTCCTGTTTATATTTTACTTCCTGTGTACTATATTTTACTTCCTGTGTGCTATATTTTATCTTTAGTATTAATTTCCTTTTACCTAAACTCTGCTTTTCTGTTGGGTTTTATTTTCTTTGGTTTTTAACATCTCTATTTTACAATGGAACATACAAAGTTTTACAGCCCATCGCAATGACCTTCGCTATCTTCTTTCAGTTCACTGTCCTTCTTTAGTTTGCTTACAAGAACCCTGTCTGTCTTCCCCTCCAGTACCTATACCTGACTATTGTTTCTTGTTCTCTCCTGCTTCTCTTTCTGTTACAGCTATCTTAGTCCACCATACAGTTCCTCTTGAACGTCTGTCCATTAACACCACCGTTCCATGTCATTTTATTCGTGTGTTTCTTGGACGTTGGATTACGGTGGTTTCTGTTTATTTCTCTCCCTCCCAGCCTATTGACCTCTCTGCCTTATCTCTTTTATTACCCCAGCTACCCACCCCAGTTTTATTGTTGGGGGATTTTAACTGTCGCAATGTTTTATGGGGCGATGACGTTACTAATTCGCGTGGCCGTCGCCTTGAGTCTTTTATTTTTAACGCAGAGTTATCCTTATTGAATACAGGAGCTTCAACACATTTTGACGCCACAACTCATACTTTCTCCTGTCTAGATCTCTCCCTGTGCTCCCCTTCCCTTTCTTTAGATTTCCACTGGGGTGTTCTTTCTGATGTTGTATATAGTGATCACTTTCCTATCAAACTTACTCTAACTACATATTGTCCTGTACTCAGACCCCCTCGATGGTGTTTTCCGAAAGCTGACTGGCCGTCATTTACTTCTCTAACTATTCCTTCTGTACCTCCTTCTTCCTTCTCTACTGTTTTAGACATGCTCACATATTTTAATGTGTTAGTTGTAAGTGCAGCTTTGACTGCGATTCCTAGGTCGTCCCGTCCTTTTGCTTCTAAGTGTGTACCTTGGTGGAATTTGGATTGTACTGTGGCTCTCCGTGTTAAACGTGCATGTTGGAAGAGCTACCTACGTAAACGCAACACCCAGTATGAACAGAGTGCACTTCTAATGTTTAAAAAGTCCCGCGCTTCTCTTCGTAGGACAGTTAAATGGGCTAAACGTCATAGCTGGAGATTATACGTTTCCACCATTACTACCAATACACCCATTGCTTCCGTTTGGAAACGTATACGCAAAATAGCCGGTAAACATCTTCCCATGCCTTCCCCTGTCCTCCATTTGGATGGGGAATCAGTCGCAGATGCTCGTTTAGTTGCTAATGGCTTAGGTCTTCATTTTAGTAATGTTAGTAATGGTTCTCATCTCTCACCTGAATTCCATGCCCTTAAAACTGCTACTGAATGTACGCCAGTTGTCTTCCAGCTGTCGTCTAGTCAATCGTATAATGCGCCTTTTACTCTCCATGAATTGTCCTCAGCCCTTCGTCTTTGTAAGAACACTTGCGAGGGTCCTGATGGCATACACTATAATATGCTCCGTCACCTTTCCCCTCAGGCCCTGGCCCTATTATTAATTATATATAATCTTATCTGGACAGAGGGTGTCTTTCCTCCCTCTTTTCGTAATGCTGTCATTCTCCCATTTCTTAAGCCAGGAAAGCAAGGCCATTCCCCTCAAGATTATCGCCCCATTGCTCTTACTAGTTGTCTTTGCAAATTGTTCGAGCATATGATAAATCATCATCTTATGTGGCTCCTAGAATCCAAACAGCTTTTGTCCCCTTCACAGTTTGGCTTTCGTAAAGCTCGCGGTACCTTAACTCCCCTCCTAAATCTGGAGACATATATCCGCTCAGCCTTTGTCACTCGGCAATCTGTGGTCGTAGTGTTCTTTGACCTTGAGAAGGCTTATGACACAGCTTGGCGCTGTCATATTTTACGCACAGTTCGTTCTTGTGAAGGTGTCCCCCAAGGCAGTGTTCTTAGCACTACTCTCTTTTTATTGGCAATTAATGGGATTATATCCTGCCTCCCAGTTGGTGTCCGCTCTTCTTTATATGTAGATGATTTTGCAATATATGCCTCAAATTCTGACATCTCCGCCCTTGGTGCTCTTATTCAACGTGCGGTTTCTGCTGCCTCAGAATGGGCTACTTCTCATGGCTTTCGGTTCTCTCCTCTTAAGTCTCATGCTGTTACTTTTACTCGCTATCATCTTATTTCCCAACCACCTCTTTTTCTTTATGGCTCTCCTCTCCTATACAAAACCTCTGCTTCCTTTCTTGACCTTCTTTTCGATTCCCGTCTTACTTGGAAGGATCATATTGCCTCCTTGAAAATCTCAGCCTTGCAACGCCTCCGTCTCTTACAAACTTTGTCTCATGTGTCGTGGGGTGCTGATCGGGCTACTCTCCTTCGGCTCCATATTGTTCTCGTTCTCTCCAAACTTGATTATGCTTGCCAAGTTTATTCTTCCGCTTCAGACACCGTCCTCCAACAACTTGATTCTGTGCATCATCACGGTCTCCGTCTGGCACTTGGCGCTTTTAAATCCTCCCCAGTTGAGAGTCTGTATGCTGAATCAGGAGTTCCATCACTTTTCCGCCGTCGTGCTCTACTTTCTCTTCGTACTTATGCTAAGTTGCACTGTTTTCCTCATACTCCTTCTCTGCTTCCTCCCACTCCTGACTTAGACATGTTTTCCAATCCTAGAACCAGGCCACCTTTTGCAGTTCGAGCTCGTACCCTCCTCTCGCATTCCTCTCCTGCTATTAGTAATGTTTTTTCTTACCGCACATGTCTTTTTCCCCTCTGGCTGCTTCCGCGACCTCACATTTGTTCTTCCATTTTCCCCTATTCCAAGTCCAATTCTTCTTTATTCATTCTCCGTGCCCGGTTTTCTGACCATCTCTCCTGCCATTCCTCTGCAGTCCCTATATACACTGATGGTTCAAAAACCCCGGAGGGTGTTGGCTTCGCGATCCTCTTTCCTGACACCTTTTATCATTTTAGCCTTCCTACCTATGCAAGTGTTCTAACAGCAGAGTTATATGCCCTCTGGTTTGCGTTGCGGTATATTTGTCGTGCCTCCTCTCCCTCATTTGTAAGATTCTCTGATTCATATAGTGCGCTATCCCTTCTTCAGTCACCTTCTGCTTCTCATCCTTTAGTCCTTCGTATCTTGGAATGGTTGTTCCGTATCTCCTCCCGTCGTAAAACAGTCCAGTTCTGTTGGGTTCCAGGACATGTGGGCATCGCGGACAATGAACGTGCTGATCAGTTAGCTCGCATGGCTGTTGCCAAAGATGCCTCTCCTACCTTCCTCATTCCAGTCTCTGATTTTCTTCCTACCCTAACTTCCTTCCTTCAGCACCGGTGGCAGTCTTGCTGGGACTCTATCACTAATAATAAACTACGTGTTGTTAAACCATTTATTTCTCCTTGGCTAGCCCCTTGCCACCGTAATAGGAGATGGGAGACTGCTTTAGCTTGTCTTAGAATTGGTCCTACTAGACTTACCCACTCATATTTGATGTCTGGTGGTCACCCTCCCCTCTGTACGCATTGCAATACCATTCTCTCTATATGTCATATTTTCCTTGATTGTCCTCTTTACACTGTACAGCGACGTATTTCCTTTCCTTTTTTGTCTTCCCTCCAACGTCCTCCCCTCCTTTCAGATTTTCTCTGAGAATCACCATATTTTTCCTGTCATAATATTATGTCCTTCCTTACCTCTACTGGTCTTCTTTCCAACATCTAACCCCGTTCCTGACGTCACTAACCCCATCTGTGATATGATATACTTTTTCCATTGACCCAATTTCTTCACGATGCCGTGTCTGTATTTCCGACCCGACCAGCATACATAACTTGTAGCCGATGATCTGGCTTTGTGCTGGATTTTGGCACTAGGTTTCTATTGTTCTTCTTCTTCTTCTCACTGAAGTAGTTTGAAGTCTGAAATGAAAGTATACAGAGTGCAGTACAGTATACTATTGAAATTATGTCGTGCCTCACTGGTCACATGTTTGAGTAATATCTCCTTAATCCAAAATGTTAGAAGCATATTTTGACTAGATAAGTATTGGGTATGAAATGTAATTAAATTTTTTTGCTTCTTTACTACATGGTAGTTGTTACTTTATGATGATTTAGCATACATGGAGTGACTAATGGAAGCAGATTTTGAAATAAATCAGCATGCATTGAGTGACTAATGGAAGCAGACTTTGAATGTTATGGCTTAAGAACTGCCATTTTCATAGTTATCATATTGACAAGGTGTTGCTAATTGAAGATTTTGGCCGAGTAAATCCTTGTACTATACTCCTTTCACCTTAACTTGGCCCAGATTCTCCCCCTTTTGCAGCTTTTTTCACGTAGCTCAGTGGCAAAGTAAGACCGTACAATGGTTCTGTGTCCTTTCCAAAGCACTTCTTCATGACTAGCAGCATTTTCTAGTGTAAATTTATCAGTACACCTCAGCATTCAAGATGGAGTGAGGGTAATTTTAGGCCAGGTTAGAGTAAAAGGGGTATAGTACCATATGTATAATAAACACAAAGTTTATCATTGTAACCACAGTGTTGCACAATAACTGATTTTCTGATGCCTGCCACAGGTCCGTGCTCTTATGTCTGCCACTACTGCAAGGTTGCTGCTTGAGTAGGTCATATTGAGAAGCAGTTAATAACAGTAATTGAAATGGGTAAGTCATATGTTGTTAGTATGAAATTGATAAGCTTTCATAAACACCACCCAGTCATAGTGTGAGTGTATGTTTATGAATGTGTCATGTGTTTGTTTATACAGGTAGGCTACACATTGATTTTATGTAAACTTTGTCAACGGAAAGAAGGTAAAGAATACGAAATACAGAATAACATCAGTTATAAGATTTGAAGAAACAGCAGACTGTATAAAATGTGACAGGAGGATGCAGTAGTGAGATATGTGGTATTTAAGTGTAACAGTGAAGGTAGCGTGATGAATCATGTACTGCAGGATAGCTTGTGCTTTCTGTGTAGCACTGAATATGCTGGAGAGACTAGCTTTAGTGTTTGACAGTTTTTTATAACTGAGTGGTTTGACATTACTGTAATTGTTATTATGCTTCTCAGGAAACATAGTTTTCCTACGTTTATGTGGTGTCAAATTGCAGAGATTTTTGGTCACTTTCTATGGCATTTGTAACTAGAGAATGGATATTGCTGTTAATTATTGAAACCATCATTTACCTCAACTCACTGTTTGCAGGAGATGTAAGTCATTAGCTGTAGGATTAGGGGTAGGGCTCTGTATTAGGGAGGTAGAGATGGGGATTTTCTGTGGGTGACTGATAAAGAATTGATCAGCAGTTGCGGGTATTGAGGCAGGATTAGAATGCTTTATGTGTGTGCTGTGCTGGAGAAAATAAACATCAGGTAGAAGATGTGCAAAATGATTAAAACTATTACTATACTATACTATATTTGGCTTGTAGACTTAGGATGCGGTTCTTGATTTCTCCTCCCTAGTGTAGGTGGTAAATGTCAAATTATAGGTTACCATCAGTTACACAGGAACAGTGTATCAGATTTACTCCACAGCTTCCATAGATGTTTCTTGGTAAGAGTTAGTGTAACAAATCAGTTGCAGGTTTGTAAGTATAATGTCTGTGAATATTTGGGTTCCCTTGCTGACCATTAGGGTGTACATGGAGTTGTTTGTTGTTAAATGTGTATGAGACAGTTATTTGCATGAACACTAATTATGCAAATGTGATCAAAGCAATCATGGTGATACGAAGCCCCTAGGTGATCCCATGGCTATGTTACACAACAAGAACAGAACTTGGATTATTTCTTAGCTGGACCTGGCTTGGAATAATGATTGTACAGTATAAGCTGATTACTAAGTACAGTACATAGCACACATCTATGTATAAGTTACTCACTTGCAATTATCAGTTTACACATCAAGAATGTGTTAGGGAAATATTCAGCTGACTGAAATGTTCACTCCTATACAAGCACTGTAGGAATCTGACTGAGATAGTTAACTCTTAAGTATTTATGAAAAATTGCCTTTTATAACTAGTCATTGGAGTATGTAAAATAGGTGTTGAGACAAAGGTCCACATTCTTGCGAGCTTAAGGGGCTTTCTGGCAACTCTTGCCAGGTTATTTTTGCATATGACACATTAATATTCCCTTGTTTGGTATTTATACAGCCTGTGTTGGTAATAAAAAGCACAGTAATAAATAACATACAAGTGATTGGTAAAATGTAGTATGCAAAATACAGTATATATATGAGGAGGCTCTAGCAAGTCTCCTAAGTGGACAAAAATATGACTCATCATGATGCATGTTTGTGGTGCATTTAGGATTTGCAGAGGATAATCTGTAACAGAGATGATTTATTTAGTATGAAATTGTGCATTACGAGGCTGTAGTAATGTCTGTTTACTAACCAAACTAAATCCAAACTAAAATGCATTAAGTTCTGTAAAATATAGTAAAATATGTTCAGTTTTGACTACATTGTTGCTGCTATTTAAGGAGACTACTTGTTTAGGAATGTAGCTATGAGAGTTACAAGCAAAATAATTTATTTTGCAAGTTATAATTAAGGTGTTCTTGAGGTGACACATTGCAGGTACAGTATACACATGAGAGTGTAGGCAGTGTACAGATTGTCTTTGACTTGATAATAATTTTGTATAATTGGAATATGACAATAATCTATCATTAGAAATTCTAGTAATTAATGAACTATAGTGTTTAGGAAACTAGACAATAAATTTGTTTGTGATGGTGCTGCTGTGCACTAAGCCATAGAAGTGGATGTAGCCAAAGCCAGGGGTTTACCGTATGTTGTTACAATCAAATTTTGTGTGTAATTGCTTTAATAAAAAATTTAATGATTAAATCCTTTGCGAACCTTTGTGGAAACTGTTAATGAAAACTGTATAATGACTTTTTAAGTCTGGTAACATAGTTTTCATTTTGTTCTTGTTGGCTTCAGATGATTTAATTTTGATTGGGGAAAAATAAACCTATGTCATGGTTGATGGAGACTGGTTCTAGTCTTGTCTCTACAAATGGTCCCTGCAAATTTTAACAAAATCATCTGTGGGTAACAAAAAATGATAAAAATGTGGTAGGTGGGGGTGCACACCATCCACTCACTCGATATAGCGCTGCTCTCAAGCATCAGCCCTTTCCTCTCCTTCATCTTTCTTTCCTTCCATCCACTTCTGCCTTTCTTTCCTTCATTCTTTCCTCGTCCTTCTGCCTACGAGTGACTGTACACTCACTTTTCTGTCATTCTTTCCTTCATTCTTATCTCTTCCTTCTACCTGTGGGTGACTCTACAATGAGTGACAAGCCAAATGGTGTCCTGTACACCAGGAAACCATTTACTACACTGGGTGGTAACCATATAACCAATTTTGGCACCTAGTTGTTTAGTGGGTAATTATGATGCTCCAGTTGGATTGAGCCAGTGAAGGTTTATATCCAAGGGGTAGTTGGGGTTTGTTACTCACTTAATGCCACTCAGGGATGAGTGAGGCTGGTCACTCTCATCTTAAATGTCAGGACCAACTTGCCTAGTCCCAGGCTCCTATGTTCCTCTTGGGGCAATGTAGGATTGGATAATGAATGAAGAAAGACATCTTTCGGATGAACTAAGCTACCATGATTTAGTGGACTAGAACGCATGCAATCAGCTGAGGGTTCAAGCGTTCAGTCCCAACCATTGGCAGGAAAGATATTTGACTGGCATAAAGGAACAGCATCCAGTCACGTGCTAGCCCTCCTCTCTTCCACTTTCTCCGATCTTTCATGTCACTTGTTAATACTCCTCTTTCTTTTTCAGGTGGCTCTACATTGAGTGACTAGCGTAATGGTTTTCTGTAAGCCAGGAAACTATTTACAATGCTGGGTGGTAACCATATAAACAACCCACACGTGTTCCCTACGTGTCAACAAATGCGTTGGCGGAGGGCTAGTGCCCCTCCTCGTAGAACCAAGAATTCAAAGACAAATGGCCACCCCTTATGGGATTATGGTGTCTGGCTATGAATGGATAGTACTGTATTAAAAATTTGACAGAAGGCTTAATTATACTAAAAGGATTGAAAGCTCTGACAACAGTCATAATAATGAACATGGCCCTTTGGTGAAAGAGTTAAGCAGCAGAGGGAGAGAATAACCTGACAGAGTTGACAAAACAATGGCATACAGAAATTTATAAATAGGTAACAGAAGTAACACTATTAAAATTATGAATTCTAAACACTGCCATATAAAAAAGTACAGGTAAAGAGATTGGTATTCTGGCATGTGGTGACCATGAAACATGAGTGGTGGTGTGTTGTCAAGCAGTGGTGATGTAGTCTAGTTTGGTGTCAGGTGGTTGTGCTGGTGGTGTGGTGTCAAGCAGAGGTAGTGATGTGATGTGGTGCAGTGTCAGTGGTGGTATAGTGCCAGGTAGTTGTGGCCAGGTGGTGGTGGCATTATCAGTGGCAGTGGTAGTGATGTCAGTGATGGTGGTGGTGTCAAAGAGTAAAGGTGGTGGAGGGTAATGGTGTGGTTATGTGCCAAGTATAGTGATGTGGTGACAGGTGGTGGTGGGGGTTGTGTGCTGTGGTATTAGATGTTGAGGTGTATAATGTTGTGACAGGTGGTGAAGTGGCAGTATGTGGAAGTGTGCTATAATGGCAGTACGTGGTGTGGTGTAGTGTCAAGTGATGGTGGTGGTGCGGTGTTAGGCAGTGGTGGTGGGTAGTAGTCATGGTGTATACACTGAGTCATCTGGAAGTCTGGGACGAAGCTAGCTTTACATTCTTAAAAAAGTTAAATGTCACCAAACTTGGCGCTTACCATACTGTAATTATAAAAGCACTAAATTATGCTGCTGAAGTCATACAATTGATTCTACAATAAACTCAGCCAATCCCATAGATGAGGTCGTCTCTATTCAACCTCGATTTCTATGCCTTCGACTCGTTGCCAGGTAGTTTGTTTACATTTCCCCAGATGATCGAACTCGCTAGTTCGGACAGTCGGGAAAATAGTGATTGTCGAGAAGAGATTACATCCTTTCCTGTGATCAACGACGTGTTAGACTACGATCAGTTCTTCAGGGAGTTTTTAGAAAAGAATCGGCCATGTTTGCTGGCGAGTCACTTTACGGAAGGTTGGCGGGCGAGGAGGGACTGGGTGACGTCTGCCGAGATTCCTGACGTGGGATACCTGCAACAGCACTTTGGTAAACATTCAGTATTATAGAAGGCACAGGGCTTGTTCATCACTATTAGAAAAAATGGGGGAATTTTTGTCGTTTATTACAGTCCGGGTATTTTAATTTTTTCTTTCACTAGGGGTAGGATTTACCTCTATTTTGATTTATTTAAAGATTTCCGCAAATGAACCCTAACCCCTATTTGGAATTGAAGTCAAATACGATGCAAAATCCTCGAAATCAACTGAAATACATATTTTTCTTTTTTCATTTTTTCATTAGGGGAAGGATTTACCCATATTTTGAATGATTTTTAGACTAATTTCTGACGAGAAACGTTTTTATTCAGTTAACCTAACCTAACCTGACCAAACTTATCAGACTTAACCCCTAACCTAAGACACATTTGCAAAGGAAATTTAGAGAAGACCCCCCAAATTTAAGGAGGTTATGTCTTAGAAAAGGCTGGAATACCCGACGGGCTTGACTATAATCTATCTATCTATTGCCAGATGCCATAATCCTGCAAGGGGTGGCCATTTGACTTGGAGTTATTTGTTTTACAGGGAGGGGCACTAACCCTCCATCAACCCACTTGTTGACACGTAGGGAGCACGTATGGTTTGGTTATATGGTTACCACCCAGCGTTGTAAATTATTTCTTGGCTTACAGGAAACCATTTGGCTTATCACTCAATGTAAAGCCACCTGTAAAGAAAAGAAAAGCAATAAGAAGTGACAGGAAAGATGGGAGAAATAGGAAGAAAGGAGGGCAGGCACAGAAAAAGAATGATAAAGGCTAAGGAAGAAGTAGGCAGCGCTACATCAAGTGAGTGGATGATGGTCGCCACCACCTCCTGTAATAATTGACAATAATACCAAATTGGATGAGAGTGGCTAAGTTCTCTTTGCCATTTGCCGTGATTGCAAATGGGCCTGTGACATGCTACTGAACCCTACAGTGTTTATCTTCCAGTCCTGCCAATACCAAGGCAGATGTCAGTTTAATGCAAATTGACAGTCATTTTAATCTGTCATGAGTTATCAACATGTATACAACATAGTGACATAACAGCTGATCCCATTAACTGAAGTAGTAGATTTAGAGGTCAACTTCCATTTGCCAGGTTTCACCAGCCTTTCATTACCTTATCATACAATCTCGGAAGGGTCCGTTAAGTTGCATAATAATCCAATTTTTCAGTATCCGGGTATGTTAAACATGTCTCTTTGACAACATTTTTTTTTTTCCATATTTGTTTGGCACATACAGGCAGTTTTATGAAAATTAAAACCCCCATTAGCCAAGGGATGAATGGAGGCTGTACTAATCCTTTCAGTTAAGAAAAACTCTTGAGTTAAATGAAATTGTATGGAGGTGCCTCCCCCCCCCCAAAAAAAAAATAAAAAGTATCGGTAATTATTACCAGAATACAGAACCACATTATTTATTTATTTTTTCTTGGCCGCAGACCTTCTAGAACCTTTTTTAGGTGCTTCTGTTCATGATTTCAGATATAATGTATTCAATTTGAGTGTTGCTACAGATGGAGGGGAACCATTTTGGTTTACTATTTTTCACTAAGCAAACTTCAGCCATAGTATTCTAAAACAGATTTTACATCTTTACAAAGTCTGGCTCAGTCCTGAGGTAAATGAGATTTTTTTTTGTGAATATTTGTGGTGCTTCCCTGTCTCATAAGTGTACATTATACTGAGAGAGAGAGAGAGAGAAAAGAAGTGAACCATTCAGTACTGTATTGCCTCTTATTTAACTTTACTTACATGTCCCTCAGGTGAAGCTGAGGTCCCAGTGGCAGACTGCAACCAGAAGCATTATGACTCACAGGAGAAGAAGACCTACAAACTCAGTGACTATATCAACTACTGGACTGGTCTCAGGGAATCAGCATGTGGGGAAAAGTTGTGCCTCTATCTCAAGGTACCTATTTTATCTCCTGTATCTATACATCATTTGCTGTTGCTCATGAGTGCTTTCTCCTCTGTGGGACGGTTCACTGATGTATGCAGGGAGATGAGTTGTTGGCCTTTATGCTGGGAAATGACATATTGTAGTACATTAGCTCTGTTGCCTTCATACAATTCTTAGATGTCTTGTTGTCTGTTTAGTCAAGGTGCTTCAGCTGGATATAGACCAGTAAGGTCTACATCTGTGTGAGGGCACTGAATATATATATAATACTGTATATATACCAGAACTGGTAATGTGTGACAGAAGAAATACAGGTATACTGTAAACCAGTACCAGGAATGTTATACAGAATAATTGGAGAATGGTGTATCATAATATTTTAGAGAAGAAATGCAGAAGCTTTTTGAAAGATTTTTAATTGATAATAATCAAACAGTTCTGACTCCATTATGCTGTATTGCAGTGGTGTATTATATAGGGGTGGGAGGTGTAAGCCCCGCACGATGCACAGTATTGCTCCTTAAATGTGGCAACTCCTTTATCCTCACTTCCTGCTGATGTATCCTTGTATCTCCAGTGATCAAGGTGTTTTTTTCCATCTTCTGTGTACAGTACTGTTAAAATTGGAGGAGATTATAATTGTGAATTAGCATTTGGGTGATTTGTTGTTGTTGTTATTGTTCTAATGCTGTGTGATAGGACACTACCCCTCAGGGTTATTGGTTACACCAGGAAAGGCATCCATCATCCATACGAGTGATGATCATGACAAAACTCCATAATAATATTTTCATAATCATTTCCCAGTAGTGGTGTGATTGAAATAAGTGTAGGTCACATATTTGATTATTTATAGATTACAAAATAGAGCCACTATGGTAAATAATATGCATTTTTTTTTTTCCCCTCATCATTTGGTCCACTGTGGAAAAATTCACCCAGCATTTTATTCAAACTGTATGCTTTGTGGATTGTAAAAACCATTATGAGGCAACTTGTACTTATACATTCACACGTTTCTCATTCAGGATTGGCATTTTGTCCGTGCCTATCCAGACTACAGTGCTTACACAACACTGCAGTACTTTGCTTCGGACTGGCTAAATGAATTCTGGGAAGTGAGGGATGATATCAATGATGACTACCAGTTTGTGTACATGGGACCAAAGGGCAGCTGGTGAGTATGTGTGATTACTTAATAATTTTGTACATGATATTAGATGAGTGTGAGTTGGAAAGAGGGCAGCCTAATGGCAGAGGACTGAATGACATGGAGGCGACTCATTTCTGGCCACCTCTTCCAAGATTAAGGTGTCTGGCTATAGGTAGACAGATGTGGTTTCCACTTTTCGAATGTGAACATAAAGGATGGTTTTATTTATTATGAAAAAGCTGGTATGGCACACCTTTCTAGATATCCAAAAGCTGGTTAAGCACTCTTTTTCTAGATCTCTGCCTGTATTAACATGGGAAGTTGGGTTACAATGATTGTGATGTCTAAGATATAATACCTCTAGCTGTGTTAGTTAACTCCTCTACCGTGATAACTATTTTCTAAACTATTGTGTCTACTGGCAGACACTTTCACTGTGCATAAGTGAGACCTCTTTAACTCTGGGAGATAAGATGAGAGGCTTTATCACCATCAGAATGGGTATGCGGCTGGAGTATGTACCCAGCTCAGGGAAAATGGACGCCCCTGCCCTGCATAGTCCCGAGTCACCCTTGGGCAAGGTGTAACACCCATTAGCCCACCAAAAGGTAGTTGGTGGATGGTTACCATCATCCCAGAAGGTACTGGCATGGGAGTGATGTGGGACCAAGACCCCGTAGCTGGCCTTGCACAACACACAGCACTCCCAGGTGGGAAGTCATTATGATTTTTTTTTTTTTTTTCAAGCCTTCCACAGTAAGTTACAGATAGTTTATCTATGAAAGTTCCATTGCTGTCTGTGAAGCTGATTTGCCAGCTTTCTCTCACTTTACAGTAAAAACTATATGAAAATAGTACAATGATGACTGCCTACCCTGTAATTTAGATTGTTATGCAAATCATGCTGCATCTTAAAACAAACATTACAGGACCCCATTCCATGCGGATGTGTTCCGGTCATACAGCTGGTCAGCCAATGTGTGTGGACGCAAGAGGTGGGTATTTTATCCACCTGGGGAGGAGCAATATCTGCGTGACTCTCTCGGCACTCCTGTGTATGATGTCGACTCCCCGACCCTCAGGTGTGCTGTCTTTCACCGTTCATTCACATTTTTTCAACACAGCAGTCCAAGAGTTGGGTGCTTTATCCACTCAGGTAGGAGCAGCACTATACTTGCGTGAAACTCATGTACAATGTGGACTCTTCCACCCTCGGTTAAATTCTCCCCCACACTTCAGTTTTGTCTCCCAGTATCTACATAACTTTTTTAAAGATGTTTATTTTTTCTTTTCTTTCTGCATCATCCCATACCATGCACACTTGTTTAAGTATTCATATACAACTTTCTCGGGGTATGCGACTGGAACATGTGCATGACTCGGGGATGATGGACGTCCCTGCCCTGCATTGTCCCAGGCTGCTCTTGAGCAAGGTTTAGCACCCATTATCCCGCCAAAAGGTAGTAGGTGGATGGTTAGGATTTGCCCAGGAGGTATGAACATGGAAGTAATGCGGGGCCAAATACCTGATAGCTGGCCTTGCACAGCACTCCCAGATGGGAACTCAACCACATTTACCATGTAGTCAAAGTCTGGGCTAAGACTATACTACTCACAAATATCTTCTGTACACTGCTTATCCTCAAGGGGGTTATGCCTCCTCCATTCTCCCTTCACCTTGCCATGTGGAAGGACCCTGTTCTGACTCCGATGAGGTGCTGTCTGCAACAAGAAGGTGGCTGCTTTCAACATAACTTTCTCAGACATATATTTTTCTCTCCTTTCTCTACATCCTCCTCCAGTGTCACATTTGTCTGACAACTATTCCTTCATGGTTTTTTCACAGATACCCATTTTCTCTCTTCTCCCATCCACAAGTGCAGTTGCAGACATGAACATTGATCCACTCCATAATGGCAGGTAGCTAATAAATGTATCAGTGATTTTTGAAGCCCTGTGATGAATTCTTTGGAGCTCAATATACTTTCCAGAGTATCAAAGAAAAGTTTCGTAATTGCTTGACTGAAAAGTGCTGTGATATTATCCACCATTGTATATCATTCCTCATCCTTCACATTACTCAGACAGTCCCTGCTTTAACCCCTTCAGCTTGATGATGTATTTTATATTTTGCTCTAGCTTATATCAGTTTATTTTCAATTCAGAAGGCCCCTCAGCTTTGTATTAAAGAGATTAATGAAGGCTGTATCTAATTACTGCAGTCTGAAAAGTCCCTTCAAAGCTGAATAAAATTTTCTGGAGATTGCAAGAACAAAATATATATAAAAGACATGGCTTGGGTCCCAATTAGTCCGTTATAATGAGGTCTTACTGTATGCTCAAGATTTCATTCACATTTTCTTTGTTAAACATATATTCTCATCAGCCTTGACTCACTCCTTATAGTTCTATCCTTCTCACTTCCTGTGCTTCCTGCTCCCATTCCCACTCCTTTAATGTTCTCTCACCCTTTCCAATTCTTCATGTATTCTAAGTATATCTTAAACATCTCACTCGCATGCAAATTCCTTCCTTAGATGGTTCTAGCAGCTGTTAGTGTTTACCTAGCAGCTGTTAGTGTTAGTAGTACTTCTTTGATTTTCCTTGGAATGATTATTGCTTCCATGGCCGGGAGCCATATGAGTGTGCCCTGCGCATTACGGAGGTTATTCTCTCGGGCATGGAAGCATACATTCCTTTTTCATATCCTCTGACTAATGCAAGAAAGCCTTGGTTTAATCACGCTTGTTCTAATGCTGTCCGCAACAGAGAGAGGGCCTTTAAAAGGTACCGGAGCCAACCCACCCTTGAATCACATCTTTTTTATATTTCTGCCCGGAATCGTGCTAAGTCTGTTCTTCGCTCTGCTAAAAATAATTTCATCCGTGCTAAATGTTCCCAACTCTCCAACTCGAATTCTTCTCGCTCCTTTTGGCACCTTGCCAGAAACCTTTCTAACAACTTTACCTCATCATCCTTCCCTCCTCTTTTCTACTCTGATGGCTCTGTAGCTATTTCTTCTACTGATAAAGCAGATCTCTTCACTCAGACTTTCTCCTCCAATTCTACCTTAGACGATTCCGGTGCTGTTCCTCCATCACTTCCCCCCTCAGACTTCCTCATGACTGGCATTAAAATTTCTTCAGCTGATGTATTTTCTGCCATCACTGGCCTCAACATTAACAAGGCATATGGGCGTGATGGAGTCCCTCCTGTTGTCCTCAAGAACTTTGCTTCTGTGCTTACACCCTGCCTAGGTAAACTTTCGCCTTTGTCTCTCAACTTGTACCTTTCCTTCTTGCTGGAAGTTTGCTCTCATTCAGCCAGTCCCAAAGAAGGGTGACCATTCCCAACCCTCTAACAATCGTCCAATTGCTTTAACATCCTGTGTCTCAAAAGGTTTTGAATCAGTTCTTACAGAAAAATTTTAAAGCATCTTTCCTGTCACAACCTTCTTTCTGATCGTCAGTATGGGTTCCATCAGGGATGCTCCACTGGCGATCTTCTCACCTACCTTTCAGGCTCCTGGTCATCCTCCTTTCGGGACTTTGGCGAAAGCTGTGCCATTGCACTTGACATCTCAAAGGCTTTCGATCGAGTCTGGCATAAATCTTTGATTTCCAAACTGCCCTCTTACGGTTTCTATCCTTCTATCTGTGCCTTCATCTTTAGCTTCCTTTCTGGTCGTTCTATAGCTGCTGTTGTAGACGGCCATCGTTCTTCTCTTAGACCTATCAACAGTGGTGTTCCTCAGGGCTCTGTCCTATCACCAACTCTCTTTCTCTTATTCATCAATGACCTTCTAAGCTGTACATCTAACCCTATCCACTCATATGCTGATGATTCCACCCTTCACCTTTCCATTCGATTTACGGAACGTCCATCTCAGCAGTTACTTCAGCAAACAAGGGATGAGGCTATAGCACACCTAATGTCTGACTTGGCTTATATCTCTGATTGGGGTAAAAATAATCTTGTTATTTTTAATGCATCAAAAACTCAGTTCTTACACTTATCAACCCCCGTCAAAATCTTCCTCAGGATTACCCGCTAATGTTTAATAATGTCCAGCTCAGTCCTGCATCATCCTTGAACATGCTAGGGGTTTCATTCTCTCGGGATTTGTCTTGGAAAGAACATATTACATCTCTTGTGAAATCTGCTTCCAAGAGATTAGGTGTGCTGGGCCAACTCCGAACTTTCTTTACCCCTGCACAGTTGTTGACCTTGTACACGGGTTTTATTCGCCCGTGTATGGAGTACAACTCTCATGTGTGGGGAGGCTCCCCACATGCAGCCCTTCTCAATAGGGTGGAGTCAAAGGCTTTTCGTCTCATTAACTCTCCTCCTCTTACTGATTCCCTTCAACCTTTGTCTCTTCGCCGCACTGTTGCTTCTTTATCTCTCTTCTATCACTACTTCAATGGTCACTGTTCCTCTGAACTGTCTGCTTGCATCCCTCCACCTCTACGACGGGCACGTAGTACCCGTCTAGCAACAAACTCTCATCCCTTTTCTGTCCACCTCTCTAATGCAAGAGTTAACCGTTACTCCCAGTCCTTCATTTATGCAACTGGTCAACTCTGGAACTGTCTCCCTCTGTCTGTATTCCCTACTTCCTATGATCTCCAATCTTTCAAGCGCAGTGTGTCCAGGCATCGCGAAATGGATCTTGAATTTGGCTCTCTTTTGTATTGTTTTTACTTTTTCTTGGAAGGAACAGTATGTGGGCCCTGGCCTTTGGTTCCTTCTTCCTTGCATAAAAAAAAAAAAAAAAACTTCCATGATGATGCTATGTGCAAGTTTCCTCTCTTAACTTGTCACGAAGAACATGTGTGTCGATTATAATAATGTTCCAGTACCATACAAAAAGCTGAACAATGTCTGCAAAACTTTCCATAAAGAAACCAGTACTACCCAAGTGGACAGTGTAGATGTAGCAGTTTGGTGAGTTCAAGTCTTACATCCTTCTCCTCTGGATGTTATAAGTGGGTGTGCACTTGCAGTCTACACATGAACCACCACAGATGTATGAATGTGTGTGCATCTGTGTGGGTAGCATAATTATCTTTATCATCCTATTTCACTAGCAATTTTCATGTAACTGACTCTGTATATGTTCATATACTCCAGGGATGTGAGCCAGTACCCCCACGCTGCATCAGCCAGTGGTCACATGGAGGTGATACAGGAGCAAGGTCAGACCATATTTGTCCCTTCAGGATGGCATCATCAGGTCTGGAACTT
>JAGKTI010002117.1:35000-44917 GCA_018397915.1 Birgus latro
GGTTAGTTTTTGAATTCTGAAAAAAGAGGCCATTGAGAGGTTGCCGTCACAGAGTTGCACGGTTTCAATTTTTTCTTGTGTTGCATGCATGAAAACAGTCATATTTTTATATTTCAGTGCAATGCTTCAGAAGTTAAAGAATACCAGGTTCAAATGAACAATGATTTAATCTAGATAGGCTGTTGTATGCCATAACTTTCAAGTGTTGGATCCATTTCTCCTAACCAGATGCCAGTTTCAGTGCTCCAGTATGGTGTGCTGTCCTGTAGTGTGGTTGTTGTGTAACCACTGATGTTCTTGAGGCAGATTTACCAGTTCTTTGACTTGGTGGCAGTATAAGCATTCACTTAGTAATGCAGGAGTAATTTTATGTGTTCCAAACCTCTGCCACACTTAAGGGTACTCTACATGGCTAATACACTGTTAATGTCAGACTGAAACATTCAGATGTAGGATTAAACCCTTAAGTCTCTGGGGAAGACTTATATGTTGTACTGAGGTTAATGCCAGATGATTTTACTCACCCTGGGGAAACCTCTTGAGGCATAAGTGTTGAGATTATCTTACTTATCCTTTAGCTGGATG
The DNA here is from genome assembly GCA_018397915.1 of Birgus latro. Lineage (NCBI taxonomy): Eukaryota > Metazoa > Arthropoda > Malacostraca > Decapoda > Coenobitidae > Birgus > Birgus latro. The sequence continues at coordinate 35,586 of JAGKTI010002117.1, forward strand.
AAATATTTTAGCCTTACCCAAACTGAGTATCCTTTGTGTACCTCAGCCAGTGAAATGGTTAGTGATCTTTAAGTACAGTACTGCTTTCCTAACTTGTGCTATTCCCTTTCATACTTTACTCAGCTATACCAGCAGATGCTAATGTTTCTGACAAGAAGATATGATTATAAAGTTTTATGTAGTACCTTGTTTATCCACGATTTCCATACTGGACAGGTTTTTAAATATTTTGCCACTGCAGGAACTGATTATAATTAATTACCTTTTTGTTATAGGCTATTATTATCATCGTGATGTTTAATTATTATTATCTTTTTTATTCGTTCATTTATTTTTAATCATAGAGGGGTATAGCAGCCGTGGCTCAGTGGGTTAGAGCGCTCTGCTCTGGCCGTAGGGTCGGAGGATCGAATCCACCCAAGGGTCATTGGTAGACATCAGGAAGGGCATCCGGTCATAAAATGCTACACGCTCCAATCCAAAAAGGCCGACGCATGCAAGCATGTTGCAGCCTTCAAAAACGAAATGAAACGATAGATTGGTATGGCAGATCTAGACTTGCCACAGCATTTCCTTTGGTAAGTCTTGATGTTAAAGTAAAGCCAGTGAGACAGGAGTCTGCTATAATAGGTGGAAAGTTGGGTTAGGACGAGGGAGAATGATTACTTTATAATTATTAAGTACTGTGTTGTAGGTACCATTATCATCTTGGTGATACTATCAGCCATTTAAATGTACAGGGCAATGGTATAATGCAGAAACAGATATTGCCAGGGATGGAGTAGATCAGTGCTAATTATATATCTATGCTAATTATATATCTACAGTGGAGTTCAACATTAAGATAAAATGTTTACCTGCTTAGCATAAGAAAAATATGTGAAGAGCTTTATTTCTTTTCTAGTGTGACTGTGGTTAATATGTAAGCCACTTCCCTGTGAGCCTTATGTGATGGTGCTGCTTATTGGTGTTTTTTCTTTATGCTGTTTAAATTATATATATTATACAGATGTTTTATGGCATACACTTGTATATCAACAAGTAAAAGATCATATTAGAATTACTTTATTATAAACTGCCTTATGCTTTTCTTCTCTCATTCTCAACTCAGTCCTGTTCAATACAGTACAGTACTAAATCTCTGTTCATTCTATCTACATTAGCTGCTTATTAGAAATAAAGCAGACATTGACAAAGCTCCTACATGTGGTGGCATTGTTTATCCTGGGTGAACCAGGTGCAGCATCCATCTGGGAGCCAACCCTCATATTTCATGCTGTAGGCAGGCTCCTGGTCCAACCCTGGTGAGGCATTGTCTGCCACAAGGGGATGCCAGAGCCCTACATAGTGCATGTATTTTATTGTATTTGTAGGACAGCCCCACAGAAGTAGCCGCCTACCTGTGGTTGTCAGGTCTGCTTGGTCTGACATACTGGAGTTAAGCAACATTAACAGTACAGTATTTTTTAGGATGCTGACAAGTGGAAAATTGGAAATTTCTTACGAACTTTGCTCTGGAGGTGTTTTGATACTTTATTTTCAGATCATTGTACTGTATTATTGGCAACAAAATTCCTGTCACTCCTGCTTGTCTCTTCATGGACTTTTGAAAATGAACCTAGTGTATCTGCAGCAACTGACAGTGTGAATTTATTTGGCCATAGATCAGTGTCAGATGTTGTGGATTCAAGTGACTAATTTTTGAATTTTCAAAGCAGGAAAGGCAGCAGGACTTTTTGTTGCTGATGTCTCTTTCATTGCCTGCTGTTTGAGATGAAATTGGTGAATACCCAGTAGGTGGATAAACTACATTGGCATATGTATGGATTATTAAAAATCAGTTACTGTATAGTTAGCTAATTCAGTAATAATTTACTCAGAGGTCTGCAGTCTGTTTGTGCTTTATAACTGATGATCAGATGTAACATTAGTTCCTGACTGCCTTTTGTAATATTCAGCAGGAGGCAGAATGCACTCAGGTGGATGCTAGTTAACACTATTGCTCACAGTTTCTGATGACAATTTGTGTGTGTGTGTATATATATGTATAGGTATATTGTATATATATACAGTATATATATTGTGGTAGGTGGGGGCACTCACCATCCACTCACTCGATGTAGTGCTACTCTCAGGTTTCTGCCCTTTCCTCTCCTCCCTCTATTTCTTCCCTCCTCTTCTGTCTTTCTTTACTTCACTCTTTCCTCATCCTTCTGCTTATGGGTGACTTTACACTCCCTCTTTTGTCTTTCCTTCCTTCATTCTTTCCTCTTCCTTCTGCCTATGGGTGACTGTACACTGAGTGACAAGCCAAATAGTTTCCTGTACACCAGGAAACCATTTAGTATGCTGGGTGGTAACCATATAACCAAATTATTGCACCTAGTGGTGTAGTGGGTAATTACAGTGCTCCGATTGGAGCACTGTAATGAGTATTTGAATGTACCCTGTGGGACATGCTAAAACATGGCTTCCTTGATGTGACGTTAAGGCTTAAAAAGAAAAGGGGCAGTGTAAGGTGCTGTGACTGGAAAGGATTCTACCTGGTTTCATGGATTTGGGGAAAACATTTACTGGGGTGTCCAGAGAAGCTGTACAGTGGGCAGTGGGAAAGTTCTGGGATTGCATGATTGGCTGGTATGGATGGTAATGGAAGTTTTTTATGGTTCTAGAACTTATGTGAAAGTAGATGGAGTAGAGTGAGGAGTTTCAAGGGTGGGTGTTCATTAGGGACTTTTTGGAATGATAAAGATTATTGCAGATTTGAGCATACTAAAAAGAATAAGGCAAGTGACAAAACAGCATGTGCAGAATGATGAGGACATTTGAGCATTGACCAGTGGTGACACAGACTGAGGTAGTTTGGTTGTATGGAGAGAATGTACAAGAGGAACTGTGTGAAGCACTGAATATACTTGAACGTGAAAGGGAGAGCCTCTGTGGTCAGACTAGAGAAAACTTTGGACAGTCCTGCTAAAAGGAATACAGGGTTAAGGAACTTGGTCAGATTGCTGTAGTAGACAGTTCATCTTTGGGTGGGTGGGTGGGGGATCAGTTGAACACAGCTGATCCATGAAAGCATGGAAAGCTGACTTTAAATTGTATGTGTGTATTTATGTACCCCAAGAAAGCATGAGCAAAAACATCATTGTCACTTTTTGTACCAACACTGCTTGTCATAATCCTGCTTGGTGTCATGTCCTGATCATCTTACCTGAGTGGAGAGTCTGTCATATTATTAACAAGGTCACATACTTTTTTTTTTTTACTTGCTGATGTAGCACCACTAGTAGTTGTAATTCTGCACCAACAGAAAGAAATTACCATGTATATGAGCTTGTACTTCATACTGTGGTACACACATATATTTCCCTTGAAATAATTGCACAGCTAACTAGAAAGCATTGAGATGTGTGTTTGGGCATACTGTTTAGATGTCAAGCTGTACTTTGAGTTCTGACACAGGCTGATAAAGTTACAGTGGAGTCGCCTAATTCGTTTACCTGTAAGCTGTGGATTTGTAATCCATGGTACTTTGCCCAACAAGTCCCATTTTTTTATTCCGCGGGAAAAAATAGAAAAAAGCGGTTCCTAGGTTCCAAAATGGCTCATTTCCGAGGAGATTTATAATATCTGGGCACCCACGATGTATTCCGTGGCTGCTAGCTGTCCAGGCAGTGCCACAAGCACAACCTGAACCACAGCCAGGCCCTTCATGCTATGACAGTGACATGGATGATGACTTTGACAAAGCAGTATCAGTCATCTCTGTAGCAGACTTTGAGGGGTTCCTGAGGGAGGCAGAGGAGGTGGAAGCAGAGGAGAGGTAACAACAGCATGAGGATACACCACCCCCGCCTCATGCTGAGAGGTGCTAAAGTTATCCTCAGCCCCGACCCACCCCATCCACTTAAGCATTTTCGTCCATCGGAGTCAGGTGAGGCCACTAATTATTGTTTATTTCCACTTAATTATTGTTTATTTCCATTAAATTCATGCACTGAATATTTCTAAGATTGCCTGTCAGTGTTTGCTGTTGGCAAGTTAGGTGTAGGTAGGATGCTGTAGGGGGGTTCCACGAGAGTCCAGACTAAATATCCATTTTTCTCATTGGTTCTTTGTAAATCATGGCTTTCGTAAACTGCGGGTGGGTACCAGTTTCTGCTTGCTGCGGATTAGGCAACTCCACTGTAACTGAATCTGAATGTAATGGTGTCAGACTTGTTTGTTCAAAATATTCAAATATGCCAGTGTTATGTTAAATTATGTGTTTGTATTCATGCCTCTAGTTTCATTATGATTATTGCATAAAGTTATATTATCTTCAGAAACCTTTAGTCACTCTTGCCTTTTTAAAAATAAATAATGGTAATTATGCAGAGCCTTGTACACGAAGAAAGTTGTATTTTTTGATCTCGAGATTGGTGACAGAACCCGCACCTTATTAATTCACAAACTTATGATGCCACTATACTACTGGAGCTCCAGTTTCAGTAGCCCTCAGAACTAGCTCCTGACCATCCCCCTTTGCTTACCTTTTTCAGTGTCACTAACACAGAGAGTAGGCAAGCATACTATCCTAAAAATATGTCTAACTGTCCACTGTATACTACACTACATGTACTTTACAGTAAAAATCACACATCATACCCTGCTACAACATGAGTTCGTATCGGCAAGGGCATGTGGCTGAAAAATTTTGTCTTTGCTACCTCGTGGTGGGCATGAGGGAGGTATAGGGTGGGCTATGTCAGTGTGACGGGGTTGGGATAGGGCTGAGGCTGTGCTCATTCCCCTCATCTAGGCTCGGGGTTGTGCAGGCAGGACCTGTAGTCCATCTCAAATTTTTTTTTATTCCAACTGTGAAACAGAGAGGCTGCTGGACATCAAGCAGTGTAGAGAGTGGCCAACAGGTGACTAAGACAGACATACAGAAGCATGCTGAAGCATTTATAAACAAAACAAATGTATGTCACCTGACTGAAGGTGTTAACACACACCATATGTATCCCATTTCTGCAATCCTTCAGCATAATCTTTGCAACAGATCTCAGGGAGTATGTACCTGAATTGCCTCGATATTTGATGTACAATGGGTTAAAAACAAAGGCAATAGGAGGTAATTAATATGTTGTGACATGTGTTAACTATATTTTAAATAATTCATACTAGTAATATAATGTTTTCTTTCTGTATCCTGTAAAGGGTACAAAAACACATCAATAAACTACTGAGAATTAGCTGCTCTAATATGGAAATCATATCTAACATGAAGAAATAGCTAACAGAGTTATAAAAGTTGTGAAAGTAGCACCTGGCATCAGTGACCAAAAGTCACATTGTACGAAGAGAAGAGATGAATTGCACAAGTAGTGTGGTCTTCACTGTAGCTCAGGGCTCAACAGTGACTTTAGACAGCTTGAGCTTATACCCATCTGGCAAAGGGTTATCAATTTTATCTTGTATTGTAGCTCTGTTAACACAGGTCACGGTTTGCTTCATGTTATCCAGGCTTGTCATGTCCTCCTTCCTCAGAACAAAGTCAAATACCTGTGGAGAGATTATTTACTGTATAACAACATTCATTTAAGAATATAACAGAGTTTAATAGTTTTGATGGCTCATGTCATCAGTACCAGTTAACAATCATGTTTCTGTCATACTTAGACTGTCCACGATATCTATAGTCACATTCATGAACAACTGCAACAGATAAAAGAGTACCAACTAATTTTGAAAAATCTTCCTTTTTTTACTGCCATATGGAAGGAACCAAAGATAAAAGCCCTGCAAAAGTTCCTTCCAAAGAAAACTAAGTAAAAAAATAGCAAACTCTGATCCTTCCATGTAACAGTCACTGCAGTTGGTGCATTTAGGTACTTTAGTCAGGCTAATGACAGAAGTATTTGGACAAGATAATGCAGAGAGTGCTAGAAGGTATGATAAGGAAGAGTGATATATATTGATGAAATGTAGTTTGGGTTTATGCTAGGCAACAGGACCACTGATGCCATATTCATTGTCCACCAGCTTAAGGAAAAAATACATAGGAAAGAAAGGGGACCTGTACTTTGTCAAAGAGAGTGTGCACGAGATGGTATGGTCATGTGGAGTGAATGGATGACAACAGAGTGGTGAAAAAAGGTATATCTGAGCAAATTTGAAGGAGGAAGGAGGTAAGGTTGGCCAAGAAGAATGTGGAGGGATATGGTGGATGAGTGTATGAGGAAGAGAAGTACAGTATAGAAGTTGGTGAGGATAAGGGACTGACAAGAGACCGAGCTGGCTGGATTAATTTTGTGCGGAGAAGTGTATGACCAGGGATCTGGCACCCCATTTTAATGTGACTATGTTCAGATTGGCTCTATCAGATAGGTATAGGTGAGGCTACAGAACGTGGTGAAAGGTTTTTAGCCTGTCTGATGGAGCCAGGATTTCGAGGGCTTGACTGATGTGTGAATGGAAGCATGGTCCATTGAACTGGGCAAACTTGGCTGTGTGGACTTTGTTACTCCTCACCCTGCCCTAGGGTGGGAAAGGAGGTCCGGATAATGATAATGATGATGGTAACAATAATAATAATAACAACAATAATAATAATCCATCCATCATCCAATCCCACATCGCTGCATGAGAAACATAGGAGCCTGGGGCTAGGCAAGTTTAATAATAATAATAAACATAATTAAACAAAAGCCCAGAGGGATGTTTAAAGCCACAGGCCAATCACCTACCCTTAAATGTTATGAACTACAGAACTCTTGCCTTACATCTCTACACTTCAGAAGTTTCATCTGGGACTTGCAGATACTGTTTTTACCATCACTTCATCGTCATTCTAATCTGATTATCGCATATTTACAAGGGGTTGTGTGTGGCATCACCTCTTTAAATCTGCTACTAACTGATCTGGCAGTTGTATAAAGAAGGCAGTATAAAAAAAAAAAAAAAAAGTGCAGGTGGTTAGGCCTGTGACTTGGAGCCAGGTTTCCAGGGGCTTGAATGATGTAAGAAGAATGTATGGCTCATTTCACTAGGCATGCTGTTGACAGTTTTCCCACTTCTATAATTTCTCTGTTTCTATATCCTGTCCCACACCAACATTTACAGGGAGAGTCAGGATGATATACAGAAGGGTTGAGAAAATGTACAACTAAAATCTTCTCTCAGTGAGGACAATACAGTATACAGATGAAAAATGGCATACATATTGTTTTAATTTACAAATAAGGAAAAACATGGTATGAGAAGGGGGGAGGCACCTATCATCCACATACTCATTATAGTGCTATATACAGGTGAATCTACACTGACATGCCAAATGGTTTCCTGAAACCCAGGAACCTATTTATTGCACTGGATTAACCCAATATTACTTGTGTGCCTTAGGTAAAAGGGAGAGGGTAGTAAGGATAAGTGGTCCCCCACCCTCTATTTCTTAATCACTGACAACAGTACAGAGAGCTGTGCTCTCTGTACCATACCTCACTCTATTCTTGGGTGAGAAACAAAGTTGACATAAAAAATAAAAAAAATCCACTGCTCCCTGATTTGTAGGAGACTGAGGTTAAGATTAAACAGTCCTGAGTATGTAATGGTAAGAGACTGGCTTACACTCCTAGTGGCTGTTCATTATTTAAAAAAGAAAAAAAGAAAAAAACAAGCTCCTCTGGGGGAAATAAGCTTGGTTACAGCATGAACACCATTCTGATGGGTATCTCACACCACCAAAAGTCTAATCATGTACAGAGGCATTAATCTTTCTACTACAATATTTTAACCTCTGGTAGGTGTGGGAGCTCATCATCCACCCCCCATTGTACTACCTCCTTCAGGTGGCTATTATACACTGCCTCGACAAACTAAAATCTTTCTTGTGGTTCAAGAATCCATTTACTATGGGTGGTAACCATATAACCAAACTGATCCCTGGTGGTCTAGTGGGTTGCAGTGCTCTAACCAGATGTGGCCCATAAGGGTTTACATCTAAGGTGTGGTTGGGGCTTACTGCTCACCTAATGCCTTTCAGGGATGAACAACTGGTCACCTGCCTTAAATGACAAGACCAAACAACCTGGCCTTGGGCTCATATGCTCCAGATGAGGTAACTTATACAGGATCAGATGATAATATAGCAAGCTATTGCCAGACAATCTTAGTATTCTTTAGAGAGACTTTTCAAACTGGAAAGGTAAGAGTCAATCCTTCATTAACCCCTTTACAATACAGGAGGTTTACTTGCTGAATATAAAAGCCTAATGTTAACCTGAACAAAGTGAAAGATGTCTTCATGCTAAAGACAGTGAATGTACAATGAGTCCTTAATTTAGGGTGGACTTTCTGAATCAGAGGAATTAAACAGAGCCTTGATAAACCCCTCCACTAAGTGAAACCCTTCCTAAGTTGAATAAAATCATCTGCAAATCACAAGAATAAAATCAAAACTGTCTGTTTGAAGGCACTAATCTAGGATGAGGTGCTACTGGTTCAACATTAAAAAAATGACTCGCTGGATTACCAAAATATACTGACACTGGCTCTCATTACCATCTCGTTGTTGGTACCCATGCGCCCATAGTTGCCACTTTGGCACTGTTGGTGCTAGATTTACCACTTTTCATAGTGGGCACTGTGGCTCAGAGGTAGAGCATCGAGCTCGGGACCAGGGGGTTGCGAGTTCGAGCCGCGCCTGGGACTGCCGTGCTGGGAGGGGTGGCGCCCTCCTGTTACCTAGCGGGGCTATATGATCTCATTGTAAGGTCTAGCTCGGGGGATTATTATTATTTTTTTTTACTGCTTTTCATAATAATAAAGCGTCAATAAATATTAGATTTTTTTCTATATCTAGCACATTTTGGAGTCCACTTTAGCGCAAAAATTTGAATAGTTCATCTACTGCTTAGTGCATTTTAAAGTTGAGCTTAGCACTTTTGAAGATTTCTGCTTACCAACACTGCATGTGTCATCAGCCATCATGATTCGTGAGTGTCTGGCTTTGTGAGTGGGACCTTTCGAAAGTTTGGATACTCTGTCGTGCTATTTTACGGTGTACATATGTAAATACACCTAGGTAAAGATATGTTTAGGTATAATATCATTAAATACATTAATTACAAGTTGCTTATTAAATATTTAGTACTTAGGGTTGACCAATAATACTTGCTAGACTGTAATTACCTTGGAGTGACCGACCATGACTGCTAGGAACTTTTTGGCGGGCTTTCTCGGCCATTCGGCAGTTTCTGCTTTCAGTGCCTGCTTGGTCCCAAAGATGCTGAATGAGATTACTTTTATTGTGCGCATGTGTGTGTGTGTGTATACTGTGTATATAT
>JAGKTI010002117.1:59927-71534 GCA_018397915.1 Birgus latro
GATGGAGTGGAGAGGTATATGAGAGAGGGTTGTGTGAGTTGGGAGCGTGGTAGTGAAATGGCAGGGGACAGAGTGACATGGAGGCGATTTGTTTGTGGCCACCCCGTTCGGGATTGAGGCGTCTGGCAATAGATAGATAGATAATGAGAGTTGATTGTACAGTATAACCACATTTCAATAAAACTACATTTCAATAAAACTCGCACAAATAACGCTTCTCATTTTACTGGTAACGTGTGTGATGGTCGCATTTTCCTTCACAGCACAACAGTTATTAGGAATAATCTAATATGCTGGGCATGGTTATGATCCTTGTCTACTGTCATATTATTGATATGAAGCACTCCTTGACTGAACCAGGAAAATCACAGACCTGTTGAAATTACTTATGCAAAGTACTAGAGGGGGTAGAATCACAGTACCATTCCTCACACAACTTTTGAAAATCTATATAACATCAATAATAAAACATATAAACAATCTGACTGTGGTGTGAAGTGTTGGTAATATAGCTTGTTAAAGCCATTTGTTTATACTGCATACTTTTGCAGATATAACTCAGAGTAGTTCAATAACTTGTCTCCAAATGTAACGTTCCTCACGATCATATGACCCATGTATGGTGTTCATTCAGGAACCAAGACTCCACACTATTCCCTGCACCTTGCTCTAGTGAGGCACTGTCGGCCAGAAGGGAACACCAATTCACTGCACAAGGCAACCATGCAGTGATGGTTGCTTGTCTACAGTTGATTGGTTTGCTCAACCAGACAGACTGGGGTTGATAAACAACAACTACAACAATTCCATACAATTCTATGATGCTTAGGGAGATTATCTCATACTGAAGGGGCAATTACTGCTTTTATTCTAGTTCCTAAATGTCCTAGCAAGAATTTGACTTAAAAAGAAAGAAAACTAAACACTTTCTATTTTCTTCTTGCTGTTCATTCCAATTTAGGACAGCACCTTGGTAATGAAAGGGTTAATGTAAACTGTATCTAAACCTCCCAAGTTCAAAAAGTCTCTAAGCTAGAAAAAAATTATCTGCAGTTGACAAGAAATCAACAGATTATGTCAGGCTTAAAAGGCTTTGCAACATTTTTTGCAAAACAAACCTCATTACTGTACCAGTATCAAGTAATTTAGTATGTAATTTTACTGAAAAAAAATAATAATAAAGAAATAAATACAGTATACACAAATTTCAATATGATCATTCTGTTTAAATGCTGTGAATCCAGTAAGTCTTAACTATAAATTCTCTGTTTTTTTTTTGTCCTTTTTTGCAACTGAATTCACTATAAAGTACAGATAAGAAAAGTGCCTTTTAAAGATCCACTGCTACCATTCCCTCAGTGTTCCTCCTATTTACTCTACACACTGTATGGAAAAAGTTATGGTAGGCTTATATTAAAAAACACCCCTGACTTATAATAAGGAATGCCCATAATAATGCTAACTTAAAAAAAAGGTACAATGCATTATACTCCATTCACTCTATTTCAGTGTTGACAATAAATATGCTTGTATGCTTATCAGTTGACACTCCCTAGCACATCCTTCTTGGTGATGTATCTTAAATTTTACACTTAAGAATTTTGTATTTAAGCTAATTATATTGTCATAACACTGTACTGTATTAACACCGACTGCATAAATAACGTACAAGAGAGTATTATACACACGTCACATGCAGAAATAAATAGTGAATGAAGGCTTGCTAGAGAGCCTCCTAAGCTGATGTGAATAAAGCTTACAGAGTCTTACCCAAATACTCTGTTTCCAGCCGCTGGCAGGACCCAGTAAAGGCCTTCCTGGTAGTGTCAGCTCCATAGTCAGCTGGCCAACATTTGGTTGTTAAGAAAATATCCTCTCGAGGAACTCCAGAAGCCTGTGGACCAGAAACGGTAGGTTACAGCAAGCATATCATTTGTATATATATTAAGATCTGACTTTACAGAGCACCAAACAGTATCTCACTATAATTTTTCCTTTTAGCCTTTTCCTATTTTTATTACTTAATTTACTCAAATCTTTTGGGTTTACAGTGTTCACTGAAGAGAAAGCACTACTATTTAAGAAATTATGTCTGATCCTAAAACATGACCATACAGCCTAAACTTACTCAACATCAGGCTTAAACTGAATAGAGATGATCATGTGATAACTTTTGCTTAATGAAAAAGAGTCATCCACTTCCTCAAGCTGATGTTATTTTAATACCACATCTTGCTGCCTCCAGACAATATTAAGTTACAAAACACTGCTTGGAGGAAAGGCATCAGACAATATCTCCACTACCTCTTTCAATACAGTACAGTAATCCCTCGAATATCCGATGTAGTAGAGCACCGGTGTATCCGGATATGGACGAAATCCGGATATGAAGCAATATCCTACCTACCAATACCCAACCTATATGTGAAGTACCCCACCTAATTGTGGCAGTGTTCTCTGGTCTTTCATTTACTTAGACATCAAAACACACATAATATCCACTACAGTATAATGCTGGACACTAAGAAAACAAAACATAAACAACAAAAATACCCTACCTATATGTACAGTACCCCTCCTAATTGTGGCATTGTTCTTCGGTCTTAGTATTTAGACTTTAAAACACACATGGGAGTATCCAATATAATGTTAGACATTAAAAAATGTAGAAAACAATGTATTAACAATAAAATCCACAAATAAATAAATGAAGACAAAAGTTGCAAAAATAATTTTAATAAAGCACAGTACTTACCACCCAGTGAATGGCGGACAGGCATTGTAACCCACTAGCCTCTAGTTGGTGTAAAGTAATCCCGTGTGGTCTAGTGGCTAACATAATTACTAATGGTGGCCGTACCAATACCAAAATGCTGTACTGATACTTTCAATACTAACTGTTTTTCTGCAAGTATCGATACTGATGGCTAGGTACTGATTAGTATGAGCACTAAAATAAACTTTCCAATTAACTGAAAATGTATTTTCAAAAAATAGTTTCCTTGGGAAGAGATGATTTTAAGATTTATCAGTGCACTAAATGGCAGTTTTGGCACCCACGTTCCCCCAAAAAAGTGGCCATATAATTATTTCAACCCGGATTGAGCCCGCTGAGTAATTTTATTAAATTTTTTGGTAGTTCATCAGATTGAAAAGGTATCAAAAGTACCTAGCTATTGGTATCGATAATTGATAACACCAATACTGGGCAACAAAGCAATCAGTATCATATCTAAATTTAATCACTGGTATCACCCATCACTAGTAATCGCTTAACAAATGTCAGAAAACTCCTTCTCCATCCGTTGGAGCTGGACAGAGTGGGGACATGTGGTAACTGCCACTGAACACAGAGAAGCCATGTCTCTACTGGCCAGCCAGGTGACTCTGACCATTCAGTAGGGAGGCAGACAGCCATTTCTGCTCAGCTGGTGGGTTACGTTCTATTACCAGTGAGGGGCTTGGCTCGAGAGAGAGGCCAGGCAACACTGATCATTCAGTAATGAGGCAGACGGCCATTTCTGCCCAGCTGGTAGGTCACATTCTTTTACCAGGGTATAGCTTGGCTTGAGAGGGGGGCCAGGCAACTCTGACCATCCAGCAAGGAGGCAGACAGCCATTTCTGCTCAGCTGGTGGGTTACATTGTTTTACCGGCTTGCAGCTTGGCTCGAGAGAGGGGACCAGGCGACTTTGACCACTTGGTACTGTGGTGGACAGCCATTACTGTTCAGCTTGTGGGTTAGGGTCTGTATAACTCACGCGCGGCCGTTAGCTCCAAGTGATCTGGGAGGCCCGAGGACATTGACTGGTGAGGAGCCAGACGGCCATATTTGCTCAGCTTGTGGGTTAGAGTCTGTATGACTTGCATGCGGCCGGTAGCGTTCAGGTGATCTGGGTGGCCAGGGAACTTTGACCACTTGGTGAGGAGGTGGACAGCAATATTTGCTCAGCTTGTGAGTTAAGGTCTGTATTACTCGCGCTCAGCTGGTAACTTCTGAGTGATCCGGCCGGCCGGGGGAATTTGAGCATTCGGTGAGGTGCCAGACAGCCATATTTGCTCAGCTTGTTGGTTAGAGTCTATTACCCATGCTTGGCCAGAAAGGCCGGCCAGCCACCAGACCAATTTTTTAAATATGTAGGTTGCCGAATTGGCAAAGTCGGAAATTTTATGTTCAGATGCGGACAAATAAGTCCGGATACAGATATAATAGAGCCAAGGCCTAACGTTCAGATATGCAGCATGCTGGATACGAAGCGTCTGGATAATCGAGTGATTACTATATGTTTTTTAACAGTACTACCCACTATATGAATCTTAAAATCAAAAGAATAATCTCAAAGATATGGGATTAACAAACTGGGAAAACTATTAAAATGTCAGCTTTCATTTCTGGACCTATAATAAAGGGTATCTTCAACTAAACCCCTTCAAATCAATCACCTGTTTTGCATTTTGATCTTTCTACTTTCACACACTATTATTCTACTCAGGAGAGGCCTTCTAAACTGAAGGATACTGACACAGCCTTCATCAACCCATCCATACAAAAGGCCTTTCCTAAGTTGATTATGATTAAATAAAAGTAGCAAGAATAAACCAATAAAATAAGCCATTTGATTCTGGGGGTTAAGAATAGGTTACCTTTACTGCCTGAGCAATGTACGTTTCACAGCCGTAGCGCTTGGCCGTGTCGATGTGCCGGTACCCACACTCTTGTAGTGCCCACACCACCGCCTCGTGACTGTACCCACCATCGTGTGACGTACCTGCACACAAACACACACAGGTCCGGACTGTACTGTTGTGTCCTCTTGTATGCTGCTTACACTTTTGTAATATGGAAGGAGTTTGCAAAGAAGAGAATATTAAAAGGTAATAGGCACAGGAAATTGCTTTGGATGAGGTATTATAAAAGCTTCTGAGTATGTGAGAGTATAACCCACATACTGTACAACACACTGTTTTGTCCAAACACCACTGAGTCATGGATTATTCAAGGGGAAAAGTTTAATCCCTCTTATGGAAATGTTCTTTACACCAATACCCAGATATCTGGCAGTGTTGTGAACTAAAGGGAATGTTCGGTCAGAAAGTATGTAGGATATTGAAGCAATTTTCCCCATAAGATACTTAAGAAAAGTCAGAGATGTGTTCCAGACCCAAACCCAAACCTCATGTACCTTAATCAATAGAGACTGACACAGAAAAACCATAGGTAATGTTATTATCCTCATAAACAATACTTTTGTAAAAAATAAATGGCATATCAAACACCATATGCAAGAGGATAGGATGGCAGGATGTGCAGAACAACACCGCTTCAGGGCAACTAAACAGCTAGGCAGGGTGCTGGCCATGTGCCAAGTGGGGATGGAGGAGGGTGGGGGGATGGGGAGGGAGACAAGCAGGGGTGAGGGGAGGGAGACAAGTGGAGGTGAAGGAGGGTGGGGGGACAGGGAAGGAGGCAAGCTCTAGTCTCACTCACTCACTTAAACACACACACACATACACACATGGGAGACAAGTGGGGGTGGGGGAGGGAGGGGGAGGGAGAGGAAGACGATTAGGGGTGGGCAAAGGCAGAGGGAGAGGGAGGGAGACATGCCTGGCAGTACTGAGTGTGGTGGGGGATGGAGGGGGGACGAGGGAGAAGAAAGGAGATGGAGGGAGGACGGGAGGACCAGGAATGTCTCGCTTCAAACCTTGGTAGAGGTGAGGTGTCGGAATGGAGAAGGGGGATGTCGGATTAACAAGACAACAGACGTTCAAATTGTTCGGATTGTGGGAATGTTCCTCTATTTCTTGTGTTCAGTCTAGTGACACGCTGGTTATCAATGCACTGGATAACGAGGTATGGGTGTACTGGGAAAATACAACATTTCATACCTGAAGGGAGTCTCAGAAAGACCAAAATTGCAGTATCTTCTCTATTACTAACTAACTATTGCCAGACGCCATAATCCCGTAAGGGGTGGCCATTTGATTTTGAGTTACTTGTTTTACAGGGAGGGGCACTAACCCTCCACCAACCCACTTGTTGACACATAGGGAGCACGTATGGTTTGGTTATATGGTTACCACCCAGCGTTGTAAATGGTTTCTTAGCTTACAGGAAACCATTTGGCTGTCACTCAATGTAAAGCCACCTGTAAAGGAAAGAAAAGCAATAAGAAGTGACAGGAAAGATGAGAGAAATAAGAAGAGAGGAGGGCAGGCACAGAAAAAGAATGATAAAGTCTAAGGAAGAAGTAAGCAGCACTACATTAAGTGAGTGGATGATGGTCACCACCACCTACAGTATCTTCTCAAGACACAAAATTTCCTTATTTGGACACAGTTCTTCCATTCTGTCATGACATGTTTTTTTCTCCACTTTTCTAATGCTTTTTTGTTCTGCTTCAAGTGGTTGGTAGGGGTGCTCCCCATCCACTCACTTGATGTAGTGCTGCTCTCAGGTGCCTAACCTTTCCTCTCTTCCTTCCTTCTTTCCATCCTTTCTCTTCTGTCATTTTTTCCTTCATTCTTTCCTCTTCCTTCTGTCTAAGGTGACTCTACACTGAATGACATGCCAAAGAGTTTCCTGTACACCAGGAAGTCATTTACCATGCTGGGTGATAACCATATAGCCAAATTATGGCACCTGGTGGCTTAGTGGGTAATTAAGGTGCTCCAGTCAGACTGAGCCTGTGTAAGTTTATATCCAAGGGATGGCTGGGATTTACTGCTCACGTAATGCCACTCAGGGAGATGTGAGGCTGGTCACTCATATCATAAATGTCAGGACCAACTTGCCTAGCCCCAGGTTCTTATGCTCCTCATGGAGCAACACTGGATTAGATGATGAATGAATGTATGAGTGAATGAATGAATATTGTTTGTAATCTAACAGTATCATGCAATATGTTCCAAAACTACTGGCTTTATAATTCACCGATGTTGAGATTTTCCCTGGCAATGGACAGTTATTCTTTAATTCAGCCTCTTGTTACATGACTTTACTTTTACTGTAGCTACTGTATTTATCTCTTCACACAGTCAAATATATGTGGAAGCTAACAATTCCAATGAATGATTTGTATTTGCTAAACCAGCAGTAATTTTTCGGAAATGCACCCAACTCCCTAAGAAGCTTAAAATTATATTTTCCAAGGGTTTTTAGTGTGCTTCGTTAGATCCTGATATCCGTTTCTGTTGGAAATCACTCATTTTTGAGTGATGGGTGGGGGGGGTGGTTTTGGGGTGAGGGAAACACATCAAAACAAGGGATTTATGGCAAAAATGCAAATCAGAATCAAATAAATCACACAAAAAAACTTAAAAAAAAAAAATTAAGCTTCATTATTAACCCGCCCAGTCCCCCCGACGTATGATGCACGTCACAACTTTTTTCAACGCTGAGACCCACCAACGTGCTTTGTACATTAGTCAATTGCAAGGTTCGTCGTTTGCACATTTTTCAAGATTCACAGGTGATTTTTGGTAGGCATATGTGGGAGACCTTCCTATACCCCCAGCCAGGCGGCAACACTACCTGACCCTGTTCAATACCCCCCCCCTCGGGGGGTGCACGATTTTCTCGCAACTCACCTGTTAGCAGTGACCTGGCCAGTAAAGACACGTAGCACAATGGTCTCTCTGACGATGAAGCTCAAGGCGAAAGTGATTACTGATGTGGAGGACAAAGATTATGTGGCACCAGAGTTAGTAATGAACAGAAGTAATAAGGAGGTAACATCGCCAAGTTAGGTGCAATATGTTGATGTATTTGGTAAGGGAACAACGCTTATATTGCCTATATTATTGTGTGAAAAGCAATATACTCTTGTACTACATATAAATTCGTACCAAATAAATAAATATCAACGAGGCTGCGTGGTTAGGGTTAAGTTTCCCTCACACAGGGATCATATTTTATGGAGTGCAGCATGATAAAAACAGTAGTCAGATGAGGGATCTCATACCTGTTTAGAATATTTTTCACTTCAGGTGAGTGCTTTCTCGCTGAATTTTCAATGTTTCTCACCAAAAGCAAAGGTTTGAGCCAAAAAAAGACAAGTTGAAAATCGGTCGGGTTCTGGAGGTGGGTTGGGTAAAAAAGCGGTCTGGACTGGGCGGGTTAAACCAACAAAAAACCCAACCCAACCTAACATAACCTAACGAAAAACTCAACCTAACCTAACCTACCGGTAACCAATCTCTGCCTATAAAAAATAGACCTATCCAGTCTAGACCTGAGTATTTACCTACCAATTTACCATGACGAGAGTCCAAGAATTGGTTCCCCATCTTCATCTGAAGAGACTTTGCTAGCCGTAACAGGAACTGGTGATAGGTGTTGCACTTGGTTTCCCAGAGGTAAGTACTGTATAGTTGTCTTGCTTGAATGAAGAAGTGGTGTAGCAACTCCAAGCATGGGTTTGCCTGGATGAAAAGGTACCTAGCGAGGTACTTTGCCATGGCTGGTGACGAACTGAAATTCATACCGGTACTTCCCGGGCCCGAACGTAGGAAACAAGTTCAATTTAAAATCCTACTGTGTACTGGCTTAAGCCAGCTCATGTGCTCTGGTCCACCCACACATGCACTTTATCGACCCACACACATCAAACGTATAAACGAACATACACAACTCTCAGACTGCTGGAAAGGAGGGATCTCTCTCTGGCCTTGGGAAATAATTATACTGTATTATAAATTTAATAATTTAGTAACGAGTGATTTGTGACAAGTGACACAGAGGAAAATGGCTTAGAACTGCCTAAAGTATAAGGTGAGTAAACCTGTTTTATTGTCATTTATTAGGGTGCATTTCTGAAATAATACCAAACCAGCTTTATTCTATATATTGTTAATTATGGAGCAGGTTATGTAAATCCCCCTCACCTCCTTCCCAACCCCCTGAAATGGGGATGGTGGACTGCAGAAGGAAGGCAACTTTAGCCTGCAGTCTACTGGATTCACATTCAAGTGAAGCTATGGTTATACCAGGTATGGTACTTCTGCTACCTATACAAGTAAGTTTCCTTATGCAACTACACCATACAAGTCAAGCTTCTTTCGAAAAGAGCTACTGTTATGCTTTACCTACAAAAATCCCAGCCATGGTGCCATCCTGTCTCCCAACAGTTAAAATAATACAACAAGCATAAGTCAGATCTGTACTAATAAACAGTACTTCTTACCTAAACCCAAGATGGGCAACTTGACATTGTTAGAGAGTACAACGTGCTTCTCTGGGTTGGTGTACACATCGGCCATCACAGTCTGAAAAAAATAACAGTTAGAGGTGTGTTAAGTTCAGTTAAACTACTGCATTTTGTACTGTTATCTTACAGGAGAGGGCATGATGTGCAGTATCTTTACATACTCCGTGCATTTAAAAAGGGGTTACTTCCGTTCTTCCCTCTCTATGGATATAGCAACCCCATGCCCATTACCTTACTTTAAAATGCAATCAGCCTTGCAGCTTTTCCAGGAAAAGAAAGGAGTCTGGAATGGCAAAATTTTTCTCCACTAGAATACAGTACAGTATATCCACTCTACTATAGTCATGGCGCGCGACTCTGAGGTTGTTATTATTGTGTCCTGGCAGCCTACCATTCAAAAGGAGTCTGATTTAGTGTATGCGACACATGTGATTCGTGTATAATAGGTTCATGTATATCATTCCTGTATAATATATTCGTGCATAATAATCTATCTATCTATCTATCTATCTATTGCCAGACGCCTCAATCCCGAACGGGGTGGCCACAAACAAATCGCCTCCATGTCACTCTGTCCCCTGCCATTTCACTACCACGCTCCCAACTCACACCCCCCTCTCTCATATACCTCTCCACTCCATCCCTCCATCTCATCCTCGGCCTCCCCCTCCCTCTCGCCCCCTCCACCTCACTCACATACACTCTCCTCGTCAATCTTTCACTCTCCATCCTCTCATGCCCAAACCACCTTAACGTGTTTCTCCTAACGCTTCCCATCACGTCCTCAACCACACCACAACGCTCCTTCACTTCCTCATTTGTTAGTCTGTCTCTCCATGTAACTCCACATGCTCCTCTCAAATAACTCATTTCCACTGCTCTCACTCTTGACTTCTGTCCTTCCAACAGGGTCCAAGCTTCACTTCCATATGTCAGAGTTGGTATCACAATACTTTCACGTAACAACTTTTTCACTTCCATGCTCACCTCCCTGTTTCTTATCACTGCTTTCAACGAACCAGCAACCTTCCTTCCCTGCTGTACCCTTTCGAGCACTTCACCCTCCAGACTACCATCCTTACTCAACACACTGCCCAAGTACAGTAATCCCTCTAATATCCGGACGTCCAATAACCGGACATACTCACTAACCTGACATTCTGGGCTGCCCAACCCCCCAAATGAAAAAAAATCTGTAAAAAATCGATTAATTTTCGATTGTTTGGGACCGCGTCAGTTTGAATTTCCCGCGCGCGCCGATCCCCTCTGTTTACACTCGTGACGCCACTATCGGTTGCCATTACCCACTCCCCTCCTCCCTCGCGAACAACTCCGAAAATGGCTGCCGAAGTGATTGCTTTTGTGGTGATACCCTACCTCCTACAGTGCTTGATACTGCTCTTCACCTTCTTCATCATGTGTGTGATGATGGCCCCGCCTCCTGAGAAGAGGAAAAGAGTGGTTCTGACTCTGGAGAAGAAGAGGCAGATATTGGACAAGGTGGACGCCGGCTGGTCAACAGGGCATATCTTACGTGAGTTCAACCTCCCTCGCTCCACCTTGTTTGATATCAAGAAGTCCTGAGACAAACTACAGCAGTACATGGCTGATTTCGCATCGAAGACCAGACGAAATGTGCAGAGGAATGTGATGTTTACTCCTAAGTATGCAGACATCGACCGCTCCACGTTGATTTCGTATCGACAACAACGTGCTGCTGGTGTGTTGGTACGTGGAACGGAGCTAAAAGCTGCTGCTGAGAAGTTCACAAGGCTCCATGGATCGTCACTAGACCACACGGGAATTTACTGTTGTGTACAGTGCAGTGAAGTGATGTTATTCCAGTTATAAAAAAAAAACCTTGGTGAAAGTGTTGGTGAGAAGTGCTGGTGATTCTCAAGTGGAAAGGTGTGTCAGGTGCAACGTCTTCCTGTCAGAGTCTGAGATGATAGAGTGGGTTAGTACATCAGGACGGCCACTTTTTGTTCGTAAGTACCCTAACTTCATGCCTAACGTGTTTTCATCATGCTGTACATGTGTTAAAAAGTTACCCTAAATGTTAATCATAATTTCCTGCTTGCTATTTAATTTTTCCATGCATGGTTCTTAAGCAAAACAGCTAGAAAAAAGGTTGAAGCAGTGAATTTCATGTCCGGTCCTAACCTATGGTTACCATAAAGATTGTCATGTCTAACGTGTTTTCATCATGCTGTACATGTGTAAAAAAATTACCGAAAATGTTAATCATAATTTCCTGCTTGCTATTTAATTTTTCCATGCATGGTTCTTAAGTAAAACAGCTAGAAAAAAGGTTGAAGCAGTTAATTTCATGTCCGGTCCTAACCTACCCTAACCTATGGTTACCATAAAGATTTTCATGCCTAACCTGTTTTCATGAT
>JAGKTI010002118.1:21054-36334 GCA_018397915.1 Birgus latro
TCGTATACGGTGAAAAAGAATCCAAAGACTTCATCTGTCTGTTCATAGTCAATCCCTTCTTCTTTTTACCAGCGGGAAATTGGAGGAGAAATGGTACTAATATTAGAGAGGGGTATCAGGCTGCCTTGGTGTTGTACCTGGAGAAATCGAGGCCGGAAAAGTTTAAGACCCGCTGCTCCAGACAGAAACGAAAAAGTCCCCTGTATAGTGTTGGTATCTGAGCTGGGTTATAAAGAAAAAAAAAAAAAGTCGGTTCAGCACGCACTACATTCTGAGAACTTACTTTAACGAGAGAAAATAAACATGATCCCTATACATGAGATCGTGAAAAGAGATGCTATGGGCTTAAATGCGTGGATAATTTGGTGCGCGAAGACAGGCGGACGCCATCTTATAAAAGCCATTATTGACGAAATTACCCTTATCAGTTCTATTTATCCAAACCTAACCTAAATTTTCGTAACCTAATCCAACCTTAATTTATCCTAAACTAACCTAACCAATTTTATGTTAACCTTACCAACTTTATGCTAACCTGACCAAACTTATCCTAACCTATCCCTTAAGTAATCACATTTTCTGTTTATTGGTGGATCCTCTTCTTCATACTCGAGAACGCACTTCTGTACACCTTTACAATCACTGAATTAGTTCAGAGGTAGGTAAACATTTTTGTAAATTTTTAAGGGGGTGATCCTATGTCTTCTTAAGGATGCAAAATCAACATCAGCCAAGAATAACCTGGTTTTTCTCACACATTTCCCAACACATGTTTATAATTCAGGTCGTGACCAGTTATATTCAGCTTCACTAATGGTTCACCCTCCCTCGACCGTGTCTCTGGGCCACTAGCACATTACAGCAAGATGTTATGACTGGCTGGCTGGGTCCGAGCCTGAGAGTTACAAATTTACGATCAATTTTCTCCAGTAAGGCTATTTTATTTATTTTCATTTATTCATTTATATGTTACGTGAGGGACTAGGAAAGGCGAGGGCAGAATCTTCCAATGTCTCTGTTTTAATGAACAATTAAATGTCTCCGGTGGTATAGGGGGTCAAGGTGCCATTATCACAGTATGGAGCAAAACATATACGTTATTAAAAAAAAAAAAAATGATTCCCATACCATCACAGTCACCGCCTCCCACTTCAGGCTTTCTGTTCCTGTTAACATGGCAGACTTCGGAGCACATTTTCATTGGCTATTTGTTTTAAGATATCTCAGCTTATTTACTTCCGTGTAATCTGTGTTTTTATTGTCGGCTTAGTTTGTATCAGTACCATACAAAAATGCAACAGAATAAATCGCCTAAAAAGGCGTGTTACGAAAGCTCCCCAACGAACGAGATACAACCCCCAATTTCTATGTCTATCTATAGCCCGACGCCTTAATCCCGCAAAGGGTGGCCACAGACAAAACGCCTCCTAATCGCTCTGTCACCCACCGTGTGACTGCCCTCCCCCCAACTCACTCTCCCCTCCCTCATATACCTCTCAACTCCATCCCTCCAATCTCGCTCACTCATTTAATGCCACTACTCCCTCACAACGACAAGGAACCCGCCATGGCGCTCATTTCCAGACTCTTAGGTTCAGAATACGATTTTTTTTTTTTATGTTTATTCTTGCTATGTCCATGCGATTTCATTTTTTTTCTCTTTTTTGAGGGAGGGGGGGGGGTATTTTTGATGGAGGAACCTTCATTAATTGTTTTACTGTAGACTGAGTGGTCTAATATGGGTAAAACATCTGGTACAAGGAGGAGGGATGAAAATAACGACACCATATCAAAGTTACTGCCAGTTATTACGTACAGTAGTTAGAGTAAGTTTGTATCAGTAAAATCTAACTTTATCAAAATTGTGGCCATCATTAAACCTTTGGGGCGTGAGGACTTCCTTTTTGCTGAAAAGAATTGTCATGATAATCCTCGCCGGAAAAATTTAGCCCCATACTTTCAAAGATATCGTAGTTATATCATTTGTCTAATACCACAAACACTTTTTTTCCCTGCAGACTTCTCTTGCAACTAGTGTCTAAGTTAAAAATTGCAGCTATCGGTGACATTTACGTAGCCGCCGTTAAAAGAGTGAAACCGATAAATATGCTCTCGTAAAAGTGTACATCCAACGATCCCAGCCGTTGGATCTCCTCATAATTCAAGCTTAATACCGAGATTATTGCATCAGTAAATGTGGGGAAACTTATATACTGTGAAATATTCGACTGTGTTATTAAGACAGGGGTTCTGGCGGTGTAGGAAAGCACCTTGTATTCCACTGTAAAATGTAGAACCCTTGGTAAGTGCTGGTAAAAGTGTATTTACCTTTTCCACCTTGTTTCGGAATGTAGAACTACTCTTACAAATACCCTGGTTGCAGACGAACTACAGTACATCTGATCTTGAGTACTGTTCCGTAAGTGAAATGTCAGGAACTGGTTATTTGCATGCACCCTCGCGATCTCAAGTTTAGCTATATTGTATATGAACCTACCTGTATCTTTATGAAGGGAATACTTAAGAAGAGTTGTTTATGTGCACTGAGTATACATGTAGATGTGTCTGCGTGCATGCTTGTGTGTGTATGAGTAACTGAGTAACACACCTTACCCCAACAGCTGGTGGTACCCATGCTGTCGCCGTCCTTCGGCATCCTGTTCTCGAGGCAGCTGCTGGAGTGGCGTGCGTCGTCTACCACCGTGGCCGTGGTGTATAATGCCTTCATGGTGGTGTGGCGGGTGACGGGCGTTATGCTGGGCAGCCTCACCAGGGAGTTTGGGTATCGGAAGGTGGCCATGACGGGAACACTGCTCACTGCACTCTGTCTCACACTCTCCGCTCTAGCTGCGTCGCCCACATTTTTATTACTCTCCTTCTCGCTTGGATGCGGTTAGTGGTATCACTCCTGTCGCTTCACTCACACACTCACTCACCCTTACTGACACACTAACTCTGCATCTAATCACTCCATACTCACTCACGGCCCTCTGTCTCATACTTTCCGCCCAAACTGCATTACCTAACTTCCTGTTCATCTCTCGCTTGGATATAGTTAGTTGTGTTAATTTCTTGGATTCTATTACCTTACCACTACACTCATTCATTTTTCGTTCGCTCCGCACAGTTACTTTCGCTTTCACCCACATTCACTCCTCCCTACTCACGCCCTTTGCCTCAGCTGCACCACGCAGTTCCTCTTTGTGTCTTTCTTGCTCGGATGTGAGTAGTGTTGTTATCTTATCGCGACGCTCACTCACTCACCTCACAGCTCTTTTACTCACATTTATTCACACACGCACTCATGTCCCTCTGTCTTACATTCTCTGTTGTATCACCCAACTTTCCCTCTGTGTCTTTCTCGCTTGGCTGTGGTTCGTGTTACTCTGTCATCTTATTTACTCACACAGTATCTCACTCACACACTCATTCAAATCCCTGTCTGACACACTCCGTCTTTGCTGTATCGCCTACCATATTCCTCGTGTCTTCCTCGTTTGGCTCTGGTTAATGGTATCACTCCTTTACGGTCTATGTTAACTCTTCACCACGTTCACTCATACAATACATCCTTTCCACCCTATGTACATCTCCCACTATCCTCTTCTTCTCGTTTAAGGCTGTGGTTAGTGGTGTCACCCTCTCACACACGTATATTCAACTGCCAGCCCAACCGCGGAAACTGGCTCGAGCACACCGGTTCGAGCGTGTGGGTGTTCGGCTTCATGGTGCGTCAGTCGAGTGAACTGCATGCGGGAACAGACGTGGTGATGCGCAACCACTGTTTACTCCTTCCCCTACAGTTACATCTTCCCCTTTTTTGTTGTTCTAAAAATACATTGCATAACAAATAGAGGTTGAACTCCCCTTCAGAAAGAGAAGAAATAATCTTAGTTAGGAGACTGAGGATACACGCCAACCTAAAATGAAGCACACATCCAGACTGTACACACCGCACTGCACAGTGGGATTGATAATTAAAACTGTGTGTGTGTACGAACGCCTACTTTCTCCAGCCACCACTCACTCAAACATTCCCCCCTATACTCAACCACTCAGTGACTTTCAGCTATAATGACTCTCGTGTAGTCGACAGGCATGAACTTTACCTAAATTCTCCTTCACTCACCAACTCATTCAGCTCTTCCACTGCTTGTACGTACTCACTTATTTACTTACTCTGCCTTAATGACCCTTGTACAATCGACAGGCGTAAATCTAAGTTTTCTTCTTTATTCACGCTGTCGCTTATTAACTCTTGCCACACTGACTCAGTATTTTTCATGTACTGTCGAATTAGTGTCTTAAGTATAGGGTCATTTCGAACACTGTACTAAAAGGAATACAGAAACCTCAGAATGGATGCATTGATTTTAGAGACAGCTGACCAAAAAATGAAGGAACAACATAAGGCAGAAAGAATTATAACTCACATAGGGACGAGTTCTTTCTTGGAAAGATATAGTAGTTTCGATCACAAATGGTGTATAATTCTTCCACTGAAACCATTTCCGTGACTGTGAAAACAAAATACATGAATTAAAAGATGCAATGGACAGAAATGAAAAGGCTTGATTGTGCAGGAGCAAAAAGATGTTCCGGAAGGTTTTAGAGAGCGGTGAATCAGATAAGAGAATAGTCTGGAAGCTGAGAAGCTTAGACTGCGTTGAGGAAGTAGCAATGTAAAGAAAAGGGATACGGACAGTATAGAATGTTGGAAAAAAGTGTAAGGCACTGGACGAAACCTCCCAGACGACGTATTTACTCCAGGGAAGACATGTACTCGTGATTGTTTCATCTGTTCATTTTACTCACGATATTATTTTCAGGGAGTGCAAGTTACTGTTGCATTCTAGGGCTATATGATTAATATTAACTGTGTTGCACGCTAGGGTTTCAAAGTCGACGTTTTGTAAGATTCTTTTCAAATATTGGCTCTGCACCCAAATCAGTCGATTCCCAACACTGCATTGAAACTGCTTGTTTGTATAAGTCACTACAAACTGAGCTGACAGGTGAGAACACCTGTGAAGCTTGAGAACATAAATTTGGTGAGAATTCCAGAATGCAGGAAGTGGATAACGTATTGTTTACGTAATAGATCGGAGATCGAAATATGAATATTCATTAGCATGACTGAATCTGCACACATCACTATGTACGGGAGATGTCACGCAATTATGCACTGGTCTCTGGTTTTACAACCCCTATGTTAGATTATGCGATTATTTTACCTAGAGGTATGAAGGTGCAAGTTCATTCTTTAGGATATAAATGACTACCCACTACTTCTTGTCGCTTTTCCACACCACATAGGAAGACAGTGACAAGTGCAAATTTTAAGATCTTGTAGTCTGCCATTCTCCAGTGGGCTGTATCAAA
The DNA here is from genome assembly GCA_018397915.1 of Birgus latro. Taxonomy (NCBI): domain Eukaryota; kingdom Metazoa; phylum Arthropoda; class Malacostraca; order Decapoda; family Coenobitidae; genus Birgus; species Birgus latro. Next base: position 26,437 of record JAGKTI010002118.1, read on the forward strand.
GTTATGATGAAGGCATAAATTACTTAAATTTAAATATGCTATCCTGTGACATCAGTTACATCCATATACTCCTGTCTAGTGGTAGGTGAAGCCCATCATCCATTCACTCAGTGTAGTGCTGCCAGTAACCCAGGAAACCATTTGCATTTCTGGGTGGTAACCGTTATAGCCAAATAATGATGTGATGTGGAGCTTACTACGGTAACTGGGTGGAGAGACACAACTGCAACTTCCATCAAGGACACAAACCTCCACACTCATCCCCACGTTTCACTGTGGAGAGGTGCTGTCTGCCACAAGCAAACATCGGTTCATTGCACGGGACAGGCATGCAAGGGCGATTGCTTGCTGTGGTTAATGGGTCTGCTCTGCCAGACAGACCGATATTACGCCAGTACTACTACTACTACCTCTGCCACTACTACTACCATTATTACTACTCATGATCATATAGAAGTTTGCTCGGTGACCCAGAGCATTTTTGGTCACTGCAACCTTAAGGTTGACCTGAGTGTGTCAACCACTAAGGCGAGAGTACACCGTCAGCGGAAGAGGATTCGTTTGATACATCAAGCGTCAAAATCGATCCATAACTTTGGCCTGTAGAGTGCAAACGAAAGAAACAGCCAGAAAGAAAACTTCCATTCTGACTGGAATAGGGTACTGGGTTATAATACCAGATGTGTATTGCTATGCCAGGATCACGAGGACGAAGTGTCTTTACTATGTATTCATCCCAGCTTTTCAAACCACGCTGTTAGACTGTTTAATACATTCACCAGGAGATATCCAACAAAAGTGCCACTTAATCCTTTGGCATAAAAAGAAATAATCTGCATCGGTTGTTTTCCCACATCAACTAATGAGGTAGTGACACAGGTGCGTAAATTGCTGCATTCTGAATGCCTTTTCCACTGATGCAAATTTTATACATATACTCTTAAATAAAGGAACTTGCTCTCTAGCCCTGACCTCCTTATCACTGTAACCTAGGAGTTGACTGAGGATGCTGACTACACAGACTAGGGCACACCGTCAGCTGGAAAGGATTCACCTCACACTTATACTCGTATTAACAAACTTGGTCTTTATCTGTGACCAGCAAAGCGCGAACGAACTAACAGATGAACGAGCAGACAGATAATTCTCGTTCTGATATCGGCTGGCCAAGGTTTTCGAATTCGTCTTTGGGAATTATAAGCAGTGTTTTAAGCTCTGAAAGTATTTTTTTCTTTTTATAATGTTGACTTTTTTGCTGTACAGACTTTGAGGATGGTAAATGACATTGCGAAAATTCAACAATATAAAGAATAAGATGCTGCAATGATATTCTTGTATTTGTATATTACTGTTGTGTTGCAGGACTGGGTAGCGGGCTGTCGTGTGTGGGTTACCTCATCCTGGCCCAGTACTTTCACCGGCGCCGCGGCCTGGCCAACGCCTGGCTCATGGCCGGTGCAGGGATGGGCCACTTTTTCAGCCCGCTCCTCATTCGCTGCCTGCAGGACCAGTACGGCCTGCAGGGCGCCATCATCATTGTCGGAGCCATCATTTTACACGGGTTCTTGGGCGCAACTGTCTTCCACCCAGTTGAGTGGCACTGCAAACACGTCAGGCCTGGTGAAGTAGCTACGTCATCTCTCCTGTCGCAAGAGAAGTACGCTGAAGTATGTGACAGAGACACGAAAAGTGACAGTGTGAGAGTCAGTGAGCAAGAGAGGACTCAATATGGCAATGACAGCAACACTGATATGAGTGATGACTCAGAGTCGTACAAGGAGTGTGATAAATCTGCATCATCTTTCTGTCCGAGTGCCAATGACGATATGCGCGGTGTCCCTTGCCCAGCCACACTAACAGACCAACAGCTCCTGCACAGTGACGATGAGACCACATTCATGATAAATGAGAGATCTGAACCCTGCGGTGTGGTTCTGTGTCACACCGTCATGCGCGTTATTCGTTCAGTGATTAGCGACATGGCTATTCTGAGACGCCCCTCCTGCCTCATCATTGCTCTGGGCTCCACCTTCATCGTCAACGGAGAGGCCAACTTCACGGTAATGGTGCCTTTCGCCATCCAGGCTGCCGGCCACTCCCTACAGACGGCGGCGTGGTGTGTGTCAGTGGCTGGCATCTGCAGTTTCTGCTCCCGCCTCCTGGTGTCGCCCATGTCCGACATGCCCTGGTTCAACATGCGTCTCTGCTACATGGCCGCCATTGCCACCATGGGCGTCTCCATTATAGGTGGGATCACACTTCCACACTCTTATTGTAATGGTACCATGGTCGTCTGCATCGTACCACAGGTGGGGCACACTTCCACACTACTATAGGACTGCAGTGGTATAAGTATAGGTCCTTTTCATATCTGATCATGCTTAAGATCTCTCGCTTAAGTAGCTCCAGCTAAAACTCACTTAAAATCAGATAGCTGAGTATGATACATAATAAACACAAAGACTGATCCCTCGTCATATGTCGGCGATATGATGCAAATATGACAACCTTTTACACACAACTAGTACTGTAAAATGGGGAAAACTGGCAAATCAGCATTAAAGGCAGCAATTGAACTTTAACAGACAATTATTCTGTAAAATATGATGGACCTAAAAACAAAAATTAGCGTCACAGAAGGCAACATATATAACATGGATGTTCTGTCTTCTGCAACGTAAGCAAAACTAAAGTCGCCACTGCAATAATGTCGTGACCTAAAAATTAGAAGTGTTCGATGATTACAATTCCTCATGTCCACTGTGCATTGTAATACGTTTTAACATGTATGCTTGTACAAAATTTACTTATTATTATCATTATTATTATTACTGACTGGAGACTACGTAGAGCAATGGCGACTTCAGTGTTGATTTCGTTGGCAGCAATTACACCTAACAATTACTGAAGTTTCACCATTAAGGTACGGCGTTTAAGTTTCAAAATTCAGTATATTAAGAGAAGATATATAGATCAATTACCGCCTGTGAAAAAATAAAGATAATCCATTTATACCAATGTCAAGTAGCAATTAAAGCGAACCAGGATTTTATTATCCAGGCAGGTAAAAATGAACCAGTAAACAAACATAACATTACTGACTACCAGACTTTCTATCTATTAAGTTATATTAAGTTTTATCTTCCCTATCTTTTTACACTGCCTACTAAAATTCCAAAAATACTTTTTCTGTATAATTCAGTCTCCTTAACACACACACACACACACACACACACACACACACACACACACACACACACACACACACACACACACACACCTCTTCTTTCGAGGCCGTACATGTAAACAAGATCCCTGCAGCTCTCCGCCAGTGACCACAACACCGTGTACAAGATAACTGTGTGTCAGTGTTTACCTTCCAGACGAGCGCTGTGTGGCAGGCAGGGGTGATGGGGGTGTGGGGGGTGGCGCTGGGTACCTTCTATGGCCTTAATAACCTACTCATGACCAGGTAGTGTACTCACGAACCCATTTATGCTGAAATTAAAGGTAAGATTGCTAATTTTCTCTTAAGCTTAAACTATATGAAAGACTGAGAATTCCCTCTCAAGCTTAAACTATATGAAAGAGTGCCAATTCCTTTCTAAGCTTAAACTATAGGTAAGACTGCTAATTTCATCTTAAGCTTAAACTATATGAAAGATTGCTAATTCCCTCTTAAGCTTAAACTATATGTAAGATTGTTAATTCCCTCTTAAGCTTAAACTATATGTAAGGTTGCTACTTCCCTCTTAAGCTTAAACTATATGTAAGATTGCTAATTCGTCAGTCCGTATCTACACGTCCCAGTCAGGCTATGGTCTATTCACTTTAAGCTTCAAATTAGCATCGCCCCATCTTCAGTGCTGGGCTGTAACAGGAGCTTAACATAATACTATGGTGCTAGTTACGATATGCCATAGAAATATGTACATTAGAGCCTTACTGTCGTATTCTGCATTATCGACGAAAATATGGGCCGAGTTAAAAATGAAAGGAAACTTAGACTGAACGGGTGATTGACTGGCTAATGAAACAGATCTTGGTAGTGATCTAGAATGGCCACCAAAGCAGAGAATTATGATAAAGGTAAATTATTTGTTTGGAGACGTGTTCCTGTGAGACCTGAGATCCTACAAGAGTGACCATTTCCCCAGGATCATCGGCCTGGACCGCCTCACCTCCATCTACAGCGCCAAAAACTTCCTCGTCGCCCTGGGGTTCTTCTCCATCGGGCCTTTTGTTGGTAAGTCCAGAGGAATTACTGCAAACTTAGGGTCAAAAGTTACTCCCTGATCAGTAACCAAATATTTCATGGCCTTCGAGTTTTATATGTACAGACGAGGATGAAGAAGGTCGAAGAAATAAACAAATGAATTAATAAGCATGAGTAAATAAGAATGGCCAGTCTCGTATTCCCCATTTAGGGTGTCTGACCTCTTGACTAGAATACCCAGAGACCAATATAATAAAAGCTAGAGCACTATTTGACTCCCCTTGACGGCATTACGTGAACGAAAAACATTCAGTCATTATTCCTCGGGGAATCGAACCCACGCACTTGGTAGGGCCACTGCACAAACTAGAGACAGACCAGCCAAGGAGGATAAGTGCCATCGAAAAATAATTTATTGCTCATTAGTTTGATTATATTTTTCCTAGCTAATATCGCTCCATAAGTTTTGGTATGTCTAGTAAGTCTGAATATCTACAAAATCAGTCCACTCTTATGGTAGTTTAATAAGTTACATGGGAGAGACAGAATGTTTCAAAATTCCTCACACACTCTTCCTCCCTATTCTTTCTCCAGTTTATTTCAAAGCATTAGAGGTTAAAGGGGGTCTTTGTCGTAAGGTTAGTAGAGTGTGCGTCTACCACTGCATATGATCTCAAAGATTTGCATCCTGTCAAGATTCCCTACATGGTTGAAGGTTCCATCCAGATTCTATCACTCAGGCACACAGACAGCCGCTACAACACGTATTTCCAATCCTCACCCCACACTTCATTATTCGTGCATTTACAAGGACTGGGTATGGTGCACTGTCCACCGTAGTGAAAAATAGTTGTGTACCTCCACCCTATGGATCATTTGCCCTTCAGTAGCAGTCAGCATGGCTTAAATGTGTAGCCTATAATTACTGTCTGCCTGTTTTGTTCAGCTTGGGATCAGCTTCCAATACTTTAGGAGTTAATGATGTACTGTGGGCCATTACTGTATCGAATTTTGTTATTCCAAACTTTGTCTATATCGACTTTCGTGAGCCTACCGAACAGTCTGCAGATATATCAAGAAAAGGCCGATTTATTGAGGTGATGCCGCCGCCAGACCGAGCAGATGGTAAATAAAGAGTAATTTTTGTTGTTTTTCTGATCTGTTGTGTATCGGTGGTTAATGATCTTTAAGATTTAATATTTATCTTCGCAGCCATAAGGTACACAGTAGAAATCCATACAAAACTGAAATGAAACTGTGAACACATATAATTCCGTTACATATCCACCTAACAAGATGTTGTATAAATTGAACGTGGGGTCGTTATGGCCGCCCCTGACGAGCATCAGCTAAATAGAATTATCAGCTAAATCGTCAGCCTCTCCTCTTGTAAGTCCGATGTATGAAAGGCTTATTTATGTGATGAGAATATCTGATGAGACCAGGATAACAGAATGGGAACCCAGAGATGAAATGAGAGGAAGAGGTAAGCAAAGAACGAGAAAGGACGAACTGGAGTATCACACACTAACAACACATAGGCCAGAGTGGAGAAGGTTGGGAGCTGTGTTTGTCCTGCACTGGAATGCTCCAAGTTGATAAAGTGAGAACATCATCAACAAACTAAAGGTTGACTATAAAGTCTGGAAGTACTAAGCTACCTAACTTCAGAAGCACATTGACCCACGGACTGATTTCCATGGAGCTCATTTTAAACTTGTATTGCTGCCTACTTCTTCCTTCACGTTATCATTCTTTTTCTGTGTCCGCTCTCCTCTCTTCCTATTTCTCCCATTTTTCCTGCCACTTTTTATTACTCTTCTTTCCTTTTCGGGTGGCTTTACGTTGAGTGACAAGCCTAAAGGTTTCTGTAAACCAGGAAACTATATTCAACGCTGGGTGGTAACCATATAACCAACCTACAAGTGTTCCTTACGTGTCAAGAACTGGGTTGGCGGAGAGTTAGTGCCCCTCCACATAAAACAACTAACTCAAAGACAAACGGACACCCCTTATGGGATTATGGCGTCTGGCTATAGATAGATAGATAATTTTAAACGTGCCTGGAACAGGTATATTCTACAACAATATTTAAACAGATACTTTTCTTGAAATGCCTCGGTTTCCAGACGACGGCCATCCGATATATGGCAAGAAGAATCATTGAACACTGTTATGATTCAGTTCATTTCCATATCCATTAGTACATCTACGGGCTAATTCTCAAATGATAATTTACATAATTAACCCTTTCTTACTTTATTCCTTCTGATTTTTTTTCTTGCTACTTACGGACGCTTTTATTTGCCTTTGGATAGTTTTTTTTTTTTCGAACCGGAGAGGTTACAGTAGCTATAACTTCTGTTTAGTCCTACCATCATTACAGCTTCTATGTTCAATAAAAGCGTTTTAGGATACATCACGAGATTGAAGGAGTGGAAATATCTGTAAGAGGGTAAGTGACTAAGCTAATCCTTGTGTGTATTGGTGCAGCTATGATCCGTGACGTGAAAGGAAATTACATCTTAAGCTTGTGGGTGTTGGCGGGGCTCAGCATCTTCGTTATGTTGCTAAGCTGATCCATGTATGTGTTGGTACAGGTGTGACCCGTGACGTGAGTGGCAGTTACGCCATCAGCATGTGGGTGTTGGCGGCGCTCATCATCATCAGCTTCGTGTTGTGGCTCTTCATGCCGGCCGCTGTGGCTCACGACAGGCGCATCGCAGCCACGCATAGGGACCAGGAGGGCGCGGCACAGGCTTAATCACATCATCATCAGCTTCGTGTTGTGGCTTTTCATAATAGCCGCACCACAGTTATGCACAGGGACCAGGAGGTCGAGGCTCAGGCCTGATTATAACACGCTAGTCTTCCGAAATATGCCTTTACGTTTCGATATGTGGCTTACATTGAAATACGAATCAACATTAGGGTACCCATCGTCTTAAATATGACGCGTTTTTTTCAATGGCCTGGACAAAGCTCACTTGTCTCCTAATCTGTGACTTGATATGGAAGCTGGACCACACCTCACCTATCCTGTGAAATGTGACCCAACATACACCGAGGGTGAACCACATCTCTCATCTGCAGAAATAAGACTTAAACTGCAGTTCTATGTTCGCTAAGGCTAAGGCACACCTCACTCATCTCCTGATAATATTTAGGCTTTTTATATTTCTCCCATCTACTGAAATGAGGCTTTATAATAAGGCATGATTATATTTTATTCATATGATATGACTATATATAAAGCTTCACTACACCTTACTGACTCACTCATTTTCATCGGTGTGGCTTTAAGCTGAGGCTGCACTACACTACAGTACACAACACTACACTCATGAAATGCCATTCGTTCCCATCTCACTCATGAACTTTGCCTTAACGTTAAGACTTGTGCGCACGTCACTTCTCCCCTGAAATGTAATGCTTAATACACCTCACTCATCTTTTGAAATGAGAATCAATATTTGCCAGAAATGAAAGCAAATAAAATACTGAAATAATTACGCTTATTTTCCAGACTTACTTTTTCCGACAAATGATTAAACTCTTCCTCAGAATCAGGAAATTTGGGGGACATCCAGCGAGACATCTTGGTTTTCAGGCTAATAATACTACATAGCTGAGGAAGGACACAGTTAATTGTACACGTGAAGCCATCAAAACAAATGCCCTTCAATGGAAAATAAAATGAGGGATGACTGACCTGCTGATAACGAGTCCCATCCTTAGAAATGGAAGCGTCATTATAAAAAGAATTAGTTTATACGGAAAGCCAAAAGAAAGAGAGGTAGAAAATACGTACTGCCAAAATCTAAATGGTTGTGTCGGGGTGTATAAACTAATTTGGTACCAGTGAAGGAGAGCCGTCAGTGTGGGAGGACAGAGTATGGCCTTCTTTCGTTTTTCTTTTCGTTTTCTTTTTCTTCATTATGGGGTTACTGCATTGGTTTATCGCAACTCCTTTAATACAGTTTTTTTTTCCTTGTTACATTCAGAGATTTTTAGTTACTTAGACGAAACTTTTTGAACTGGACGGGTTAGGTATAGGATTAGTTGGCACCTTTACTAGTAGAGGTCCTTTGAAGGTTGATAAAAATCGTTTGATGGTAGCAAGAATAACCTAAAAATACGTCATCGGCTGGAAGGGGTAGAAGGAAATGAAAGAATAGTAGTAGCAGTAGCAGTGGTAGTGGTGATTGTAGCAGTAGTAGTAGTAGTAGTGGTAGTAGTAGTAGTAGTAGTACCAGTAGCCCCAGGTTCATCTGGAACGTGAACCAGGTGGACTGTAAGCTGAAGTTGTTCCTCTCTTGCAACTCGCCATCCTTCTTTTGGGGAACAGATAAATAGTTGAGGGATGTTTGTATAACCGGGTAGCTAATCACCTACTTACATCGATGCCACCACGCGAAGGTACCCCTCTCCAGCACCAAATGCGAAGGTTGTAAACACATGAGCAATATTTCCGAGTTGCAAAATCAGTAGGCAATGATTGTTTCTGTCATTATCAAAGCTTAGGTTATATTTGCTAAAGCAGAAGAGTGCTGGATAGTACACTCGGGCACGTAAGGCGCTTCATAAACAGCGCTCTTCTACAGACTCTCCTGGCGCTCAGTCTGCAGGTGTGGACGTGAGTGTGTCGGTGGGAACAGGAAATGAATAATTGATGCAGGGTAGACACTGACGACGCTGACTAAGCCGTTCCCACAACACACAAGAAATCGCACTAAGAAGAAGAAGAGGAACGTTATATATGAACCACTCTATACTTAACCTCCTTTGCTTCTCACATTCCTCTGCTGACTACCATGCCTAACATTAGAGAAATTTGGTATGTTTCTGTGCCCGTTGATGATTGCCTTTGTATGATGTGTCAGGGAGGGTAGTGATGGACGTGCCTTCAGTGTAAAGCAGACGTAGAGGAACAGTAAGCCAAACTCGCTGTGTTTATCATCTTGTATACCAAAATGAAGGAGATACAAAGGCCGTTTTTGTTGTGTGTTTTATCTCTCATTGAACTGTATTCTCGTTGGCAGTAGAAGCTTCGTAGTATCTCTTCCTGGGCGATGTATTTTGTACGTCGTATCATTCTCTTGTATGATATTAGGACGTTTTTAATAGCAACATAACTTGCATCGATAACATGCAACAGGATAATTTTCCAGCTCAAAGTCATCAGATTTACTTCCCTATCATTACTACCAGACGATCTTTTTCTTTTGTTTTTGTTTTGTTACGAGACAGTCTAATAGCGAGAGGTAACGAAGGCTGCATCTAACTCCTTCAGTCCTAAAAATCTCCAAAGCAGGAAAGAATCGGCTGGATATAGCGAAAATAATCCAGAAAAGACATCCTTGTACTGAAGGGGTCAAGGTTGAAATATACAAAATAATTTCTTGAGGGAGAGGTATTGCGAAGGCTTCTGGGCCAACAAGAACACGGCCCATAATCTCACACAGATAAATCTGTGTTCAAAATGCAAAAGCTCTGTGCAAACGTCTTTGACAAATGTTAGATGGCTCTGACTGTGAACCAAGGATTTAGGAAAAGGTTTGCTTGGTAACCGAATGCGGATGTCTGTTTTCGTTAGTCGCTCTAATTATAATCTGATACATTTGTGTGTGTGTGTGTGTGTGTGTGTGTGTGTTCGTTCTTTACCTGCGGCGATAGTCAGCA
>JAGKTI010002118.1:42198-52591 GCA_018397915.1 Birgus latro
ATATATATATATATATATATATATATATATATATATAACTGTATTTTGGTGATTTAAAGACTCTCTCTCTCCCTAAAATTGTAAAGGAATGGCACACACATACACACACACACACATTCAGAGAGTGACAGGTGCTCACTCCCCCAGGATATATTCCATGGATTTAATAAAGTGGTTTTGGGGGATAAGGCGCTCCAGCCGGATAAGGCCTATGAAGGTTTGGATCTGAGGGAAGGTTGGAGTTTATTGCCTGCGAAATACCACTCTGAGGAGAGGAAAGCTGGTCACCCTCGCCTTAAATGACGGGAATGAATAGCCTAGCCCTAGTCTCCTACATTCATGATGGAAAAAAAAAAAAAGGAAAAGGAAAAAGCGAAAAATGGATGAGATTGAATGTATGCGTGGAGAGCGACAGCGGGGTAACATAAAGAGCTTGGTCAGCCTTCGTCACCCCTCAAGCACCCTCTCCATTTTCTGTAAGGCGACGATATTCCTGGCACAACTATGCTATAATAATACTGTATTCCTCGGCAGTACACACTGGATCTCGAGTTATAGGCGTACTGTAAGAGTGGGGCTACTATTTGTATATTATGAGATTACTATATTTCAGGTGCTGGAGAGGGACGCCTTCACGTGGTGGCACCGATTTAACTGGATGGTGGAGCTGCCTGGTTATACAAACGTCTCTCACCTTCCTACCCCCAGAAAGTAGGATGGTGGACTGCAGGAGAAGGACAGCTTTACCCAGCAGTATACCAGGTTCACGTTCAGAGGAGCCTGGGGTTACACAACAACTACTAAGCTTACTACCGCCGTTACTACTACTGCTAATACTAATACTACTACGATTGGACTATTTATTTCAGGACAACATGGCAAACATCAAATCTTTAGCGATATCAGCTCGGTGTTACTCGTGTTTACCTTATAGGGCCTGGTGCGGTGCGGTTGCTTGTACCTGAGCCACAGGAGGCTACAGATGCAGCCGACCGTGGTGAGGGTGCCGGAGTAGGTGGAGTACTGGATAAGCTGCAGCACATCAGACGACGCCAGCATCACCAGCGTTAACACACCCTGCAACACCACAACAAGCATGAACGCGTACAGCACACAAAAAACATCAGAACATCCTAAAGCACCGTCCTAGAGCATCCTAGACATACGCCTAGGCACATATTTAAAAACACATTTAGAACATCATCCTAGAATTCCTAGAACACACTCGAGAGACAGCTTTTAACATACACCCCAAAGCACACCTAAAACACCTCCCTAGAAAACCACAGAAAACATGAAAACATCGAATTAGCCCGCTCATGGTCGGAACAAGTCTAGTATTCTGTTGCAGTTTGACGATTTCATTCATCTGAGCGTGAGTCAAAGGAAGCCAAGAATATTAATACGGTAACCATTAACCTTCTCATGGTCGGGACAGCTCTATCATTTTATTTCACGTTGTCAAGCTAAAGTGAATCATACGAGCCTCAAAGTTATCACCCTCACCTCTAGGACTTGTGTTTTTTTTTATATTCTTGTTTTCTCCTGACGATTTTGTTCGGCTTAGGATAATTTCGAACCGGCAGGATTAGATACGGCCTTCCTCAACCCCTTCACTTCCTGGAGGTTTTCTTAGATAAAAAAAAAAAAAAACAAGTGGTAGCAGCAATAATAATAATAATAATGATGATAATAATAATAACAATAATAATAATGATGATGAAGGGATGGATGGATGAATATTAATAATAATAATAATAATAATGACGTACTGTGGCTGAAAGATCCGACTGACTCCGCTGACGTTTCTTCTGTTTTATTCCTGCTCATATTTTATTTATTTATTTATTTTCATCTGGAGGAAGACCTTTCGCACTGGAATGGTTGTTTCATTAACCCCATCAAATTTTGCAGGTTCTCTCGAATTACACTACACCTGATTAACTACCCTTCAGATGAATAAATCGTTTTGATGCCACTAAAAAGAAAAATAAATCGAGTTCCACCTAACCACCTCATGTCTGGTACAGTGAAAAAGTCAGCATTTTTTTTTTTTCATCCAGGGAACAAATATGGCAAGACTGGAAATCTTTTAGTTATTCTTTTAAGGGAAACTAGATAACAGACAGCCATATTTAAGATCCAGTCACCTCAGGATGCCAGGACACACTGAGCTTAAACACTGGAGTTCCTAGGCAGATGGTAATACAGACTTAGTAAGATTGTTGCAGAGGTGACCTGGTGCATACATGAAGGACTGAGTGTATCGGTTTGATTCTGCATTAGGAAATCGTGTGTTGCTAGAAGGACGCTACATACCCAACCGGCCGTAAAGGAGGGTTGAAGGAGTCAGTTGGACGAGAGGAATCGATCAAGTGAAAAACCTTGAACTCTGCCCCATTTAGAAAAGCTGTATGTACTTAGTCCCTCACAAATTAGAGTTGTATTCCACAGAAGAACGGATAAGACCCCTGTACAATGTTAACAGCTATGCATGGAAAAAAAAAATGAAGTCGGCACAACACACCCAGTCTCTTAGAAGCGGATTTTGCAGATAAATGGTTAATATGTAATTTATAGAATTGTCGTGTGCAGTAGAATTTCAGCTTTTCCAATAACATGGAACCGGGAAGACCACAAAAATTATTAATGCTGTATGTACTAAGCTTATTCCATTGGTGAAAGCATTATTTTTGTTCTAGACTCTCGACCAAAGTCACCTTGATCACCAAAGTCAGCTTGATCACCCAAGTTTCAGATCTACCCTCCAATTTTACAAGCAAGACTTATCACATATAACTCTTGAGACATTCTATGCTCCTCTCACGGTCTCCACCACTACAGGCTCTGGTACTCAGTGCACACGCAATGCACCCAACACACTTACATATCCGGAGCATCAGCAGTGTTTGTGTCAGTGTGGTGTGGTGTCGATAAGGTTACCAGTTTTTCACTCACGTCATTAGGTATTTTCCTGCAAATGTTATGGCGGAGTCCGTGCTTGTACTGACAGCGGCAATACTGAACCTCCAGTGAATGTTAAATCTGATTTTGCTGCAGTGCACCAAACCTGACACTCTACTGTATGTAAATCGTTCTCAAGGTATATTACATTATCAGATGTTAAGTATTTGTGTCGATTCAGTTACATGGTACAAAGAAACACTTTATCTATGAAAAAGTTCACACAAACATTGAGCAGAATAGAAGGAACTGGTGTGAAGTTCTTTATGTGTATTAGTGCGAAGGCCTCGGGCAACTGCTGCCTCTTAGCCCCAGCATAGATGAGGCGCGCCTGAGTGAAGACGCAGCCGTTGACGCTGCCGAAGGTGGAGCACATCACGAACACCGGCATGATCCACGCCATCACCCCCAGCACACGGTGGCCAAATGTCTGCAGAATATATAGGGGTAAATTAGTAGACAAATGATATTAGGAAGGAGGATCAGAACACAAACGTCTGGGGAGAGCACGGAAGCAAACCCTAAGCATCAGTGCATACGGAATCCGTGTATATTGTGCCCTACCCATTATGACAAATCTAACGGATTAACCATATATCCGGCCTGACCCCAAATTGCCTACTAAAATGCTGCTATGACCCCAATTAACTACATATCGTTCGTTCGTTTGTAAAGGCTTTAAAATTTATGTATGCATCGGCCTTACCTCTTACGGGTCCAGTCGATTCTATGACGTAAGGCAAACATACGTGAATAACATGAAAGAGGCTTAAAACAATAAATAAGTGGGAAGTGATACACATCCTTCCTAAGGGCATAGCCTACTGTACACTTTGCAGGCAATTGTTTTGCATGATTTTACGTTACAGCTACAAAGACACTGACCAGGATCTGAGTAAATATCCCCATCAGCAAAGGCTTATGGACTTCCCTCTGTAAAATAATTTCAGGTGGTCCAGGTTCAGAGTCTAAAAATCTGTTGCCTTGGACATTCTTATTTGCAACATATTTTGTGCGTTACTATACGCTTCACTCGCTTAGAATAAAAACATGCCTGGTTGTCTGCTTCACAATCGCCGCAGTTTTCATATGGCCATAATAGTGTTCTCATCTCTTCCTCTCAACAGATTAGTGTTCGATCATAACCCTGATGTGCTCATAAAATGCTGCTTGTTCAGTTAATTATTAAACCATTATTGGCAGATCCTATAGTCTTAGATTCAATGGCCATTTATCGGCATGAGTCAGGTCCTATACTCCTACGCATGGCTTTTTTTTTTTTTTTTTTGTGCCCCACTCATCCTTCACTCCTCTGGGCCTCTCCTTCCCCCCAGCACACTGCTACACTAGTGGGAATGTGGATTGTCCTCAGGCTCCAACCGCCTGCCTCACTCACTCACTGAACGTCGAAATGAAAGTTGCTTCACTTGGCACCACCGCTTGACCGAATTTGGCATGGAGTATACGTCAGCATGTGCCCTTATTTATCACTCTTCAAACCTCTGCAGTACTACATGATTATCAAAATATACATATTATAATTCTTTCTTGCATAAACTGACAAGCTCATGAGGTTAGATTTTGGTTCTTGGTAGTCCAGCTCGAGCCAGTATGATGTCTGCTTGACCACTTATTCTCATTGCCACTGTCCGTACTATATGCTCCCACAGTGCTATACGAGGATTTGACATCCATAAAATTCATACTAGATATCATTACTAAAAATATTTACGTCAATTACCCCTTTGTGGTGGGCAATAATTATATGCATCCAGTTCCTCAAGAAGGACTAACTGCCAAGTCTATGTCACTAAACTGTCATGATGTGCTGTACATTTCAAAGTGAGTTTAATGTAATGAATTTCTAGAGGATTATGCGAACTGTCTGTAAGCCAATAAAACTAGCAAATGCAGTTACTGCCAATCTCACACTTCCCCCTTCGGAGCGCTGGGGCCCAAGGTTAGGCTTCTGTAGTCGAGGACATTTAAGATTTGTAGACAAATAACAATAGTGAAGTACGTGAAGGTATAAAAAGTTCATGAAACAAGTCATCCACAGATGGAATCTTTGATAGTGGTGACCTGTGAAAGGCTACGTGCTTGTCCTTCAGTGGGGCGGCAAAGTGCTATGAGTAAACTTAATGTGATTTCAAGTCAAGAAAACAGAAACTTTTTCCTGATAAAGGCTGTTGCTGACCACGAAATATATGCCAAGAAAAAGTGGCAACGGTGACGAAGATGTGATGATGCAATAGTAGTAGTTGTTCCCTAGGCAGTCTGGCCGAACAGCCCTGTGACGTGATGCAAATAAGGGCGGTTTTTAGGAACGTAATGATGATGGTGAGATTAGCCTAATTATCCTATATTTTTTATGTGTTTGTCACAAGTAAGAATTATGAAGATGAATGAAATTTTGACATTTTTCGGCTAAAGATCCTTGGTTAATAAGCTAAAAGACATTTACTTCCTCTGACTTTTTTTTTTTTTTGCTAGTCGGATTTATTTTCTACTCTGCTATGTGACTGTATGATATCGTGATCTTCATTATCACGGCCTAATTGTTACCTAAAACTGAACTCGAATCGTAAATCACTTGTTGGGTGTCTTGTTGATGGGAACGTCAAGGTGCTTTCCTTAACATGTCACTCTTCCTTACACGCGCAACTAGAAAGCACTTAGGGAGCACATACCTCCTCCAACGCCAATAAAATACATGATTTACTGTTGTAACTCCTCTTTCCTACCAGACGAATAATTTTATGGTCTCATAGTCAGTTAATTCCACGGTCTTAGTCTGCCCGGCAACACAATTTGAGAGAGCGCGTATGCCTTGGCCAACACCAGGAGGGTTTGTAATTTCCTAATTTCCTGCATCCGGATCCGGATCCACCTCAAAATCTAATAAACTCTTTCTTATCCCACTGCCCAACTGGCCACTATATTTCACTGAAATCCGACAATAGTTTTTTGGGAAACCTTGCCACAAACAACCAGATGGACAGGCACGGGTGAATACCTGACCTCCTCCAAGTTCGTTGGCGGAGGTAATGAGTTCATTTGGAAGTAAGCAACCTACCAAGGCGACAGCCTCTGATGCGACCATCTCATCGGGTGTGAGTACGGCGAGGTAGGCGGCGTTGGTGAGGGTGTACACCAGCGTGATCAGCGACATGGACGTCAGGATAGACAATGGTAGGTTCCTGGCGGGAGAGAGAAGGTGACAGGTTAGATTTATTAGAAAGGGGCTGGTTCCTGGATATCAAGGTGCATATGGGTTAGAAAGCAGTTCCCTGGGTGGACAGACATGAGGGAAGGCGTGTGTTAGAGAAGGAGGATTAAATCTGTCGGACAGAAGGAAGTTCCAGGAGGGGAGGTCAATCAAGAATAAGAATTATGTTCAAGATACATCCTTTTAGTTGATGTTTCACGGGTCATATTCATACCTGTCCAGTGCGGCAAAGAGAAAGCCAAGTCAACGAAAAGAAAAATGCCTAGACATTGCACTAACGTCATTGAAAGACAACTTTTTTTTTTTTTTTACAATTTTCCCTTAAATAATCTCATAGTTGCAATTTGAATATCTGTGCAGTTAAATGTGAAATAATATCTTTCTAGGTACGTCTTAGCGTGATGCATGGGTTTGTGTTTTAGTAAGGAGTATAATCAGCGACTCACCTGTTGGGGTTCTTGATCTCCTCGACGACGTAGCAGAGGTTTTCCCTGGAGGGTAAAAGGGAAAAGGTGTACAGTAAGCAGGGGTGTTTTTTTTTTGGGGGGGGGGGTTGCCTGAAAAATTCCCATATCCTCCTTCTTAATTAACTAAACATATAATTAATGGTGTATATTTTTTGACAGCTCTTTCCAAATAGGAACCCCTTCAGCTGATGACATACTTTTGCATTTTGCTCTTGCTATTCACAGACGAAATTATTCAAGTATATAGAATTTTTCGAACTGGAGAGTTAGATACAGGCTTCACCAACACCATCAACACGAGAAGTCTTTAAGCTGAAAATGTGGACTTGTGAGGTAAGGCAGGGTTGCCGCTTCGTGGAAATCATCTGCCAATGTGGAAAAACAAATGTACGACGGACCCTAGACGTGGAAGAGGACATCTTTGCACATCGCTGTGGAAAAATTGCACGGCACACATCCATGCTTTTTTCTGCCATAAAGGAGATTTTGATATGGGTTGGAGGCATTAACATATATTGTTATTTATATCTATCATAGTTAATTGATTGGAAATGTATCGTTTGTGCATAATACACTCGTTTATAACAAGGAAGAATACGTCACAGCCTAGTGTCTACCTGCACCTGACCGTCAGTATCGTGGCTGCTTTATTATTCAGCAAATTATTAGCAAAGCAAATGCCAAGCTTTGCAGTCATACTTACAAAGCGTTTAGAATCAGCAGAAGCAATTCTCGCAGTATATTGCGTGAAGCTGAACTGCGATCGAGTTTGACATAGTACGGTTGCCATCAATGACTTCACAGATCAGATACGAGGAACTGATGTCATCTATTTGTGGTTAGTTACCTGTATATATTCTTTCATTGTGTAGGGATAATCAAATGTATGTAATAATTATATGGTTGGTTTCTTTCTATTATTTGTTGCGTGTGGACAGATCTATGTCTCTTGTTTCGCTACTTTTCAGCATGTACTGATGAGTTATTTTGGTATATTAACCATTTAACCTCCATAAACTTCAGATAGGATGTTTTAATTCATTATTCATAACCACTCATGCAATACTCATATCTAATACGTATCATTTTAGCAGTTTAGTCGTACCAACATCACGTTTTCTATCATCCTGGTTACGAAAGGAGAATGTGTGGAATATTAAAGTAAGAAACAGGGTGGGTTTACGGCAACGCTGAGGTAAACGGTAGGTAGCCTGGGAAGGTATAGTTCAGAGGTGCGGGAGAAACAATATTGGTGGGATGAGAAATATCGTTGGGCAGGGTAGGTAGGATGGACTGGTATTGTTGCAGTATGCGATGGGACAAGACTGAAGACTTAAACTCCGGGAAGACAGATGTTGCGTGAAAGGTGGTATTGACAGTGGGACATATTTCTCTTAAATGTTTGATGTGGAAGTACAAAAAGGGTGGGCTGGATCGAGAGGGATGGGCATAATGGCGGACAGTGGTATCAGCGGCGGGAACGGATTCTTCTTAAAACTTCGATGTGGAGGGGTAAAAAAAAAAAAAAAGGAAGGTGCATGGGAAGGAAGGAATAATAAAAAATAAAAAAATAGCACCAAACCAAAACATGGCTCTATGGCACTAAGGTAGAAGGGAGAGGGGTAGATAATTATATTGAATGTGTGATATGAAGTGCACTAAGAAAAGTGATGATACTGGAAATAGAATCAGTGGGAGAGTTACCTAGGAAATGAGGAAGTTGTGGGGGCCGACGGAGTGAGGAAAGGGGAACAGTGCAAGACGTTGTTGGAATGCAGACGGGCACTCAAGAAAAAGATGACGGATATAAGGGAGGGTGGTACAGAGGAGTGGTAAGGTTGGGCAGCAATGGTGATGGGGTGTGGTTGGGGTACTACATCTTGTGAAAGTGGGCACTGTAGGATGACAAGTATGGAAACGGGAAGGTAGGAGTAAGCAGTACTAACTGGGAAGATGGTGCGTGGTGAGGAAGGGCAGCGGTAATGCATCAAAATTCTAACTTTAGAATGTATGTTCTACCTTTCCTTAAACATTATACTACATTATCTTTCTTATTCTCACCATCCTCCATAAGAGAAAATGCATTGGTAGAATGCAGCAGCAATGGCACTGGCGCTCCAGTCTGTGCCGTCAAAGGGGTGCTGGTAATTTTCGGTGTGTCCAGTACCAAGGTAGACAGCGCCCGTCACAATGATGACCGTCACCGCCACCACCTTGCTGGCAGTAAACACGTTCTGCACCTTCGCTGCCCACCGCACGTTGACGCAGTTCACCCACGTGTGGAGCCCTGGCGGAACAGACCTTCGTATTACCGGAGTTACACACTTGACCAACGCCACCTGAACTAAGTTACTGTACTCTCATGGTTAGACTGGACTAGATTACTATACCCAGTGAGGTGTGATACAATTCACTGAATTATGTTGTGCATTTATACGTACTGTGCGTTAATGGCATCAATTATGTATGGCTCAGAGTCGTGGATGAACGGAGATGTTAAACCTGGAAAGAAACTATACATGTGGTGTATTAAAAAATTATTGGGTGCTAGGAAAACCACTGCCAATGATCTGTGTTTGCTGGAGTCAGATTTACCCTCGTTTCATGTGCTGGTTAGGGCGAAACAACGAAAATTCTTTGTAAAAATGTGGAGAGAAAGGAGAAACATAGATGGTGATCCATTATCTCATGCCATTCGGGTGATGCTTAACTGTAACTGTTGCACGTCACGTTATGTTAGAGACCTTATTGAGAATAATGTGGATGATATGCGAATTGCGCGTGACCAGATGAAAGAGAAAGTTAGAGCGTCTGCATCCTCCAGATACCAGTTATATCACTCACTAAATCCCAGTCTTTCTGCCCACAAAGTATATGAGTTGAAAAGAGAAATTAAGGAGCTGGAACGCATAGCTTGGTCACAGTTACGATTAAGTGCACATTCCCTTGCAATAGAAGAAGGGCGATGGAATAGGCGCGGGAGAGGTCGGTTGCCGATAGAGGAGCGCCTGTGTAATTGTGGAGATATACAGACTGAAAAGCATGTATTTGAGCAGTGTCTCATGTCACAGAATCTACGTAGGCATTTCAATATTTCAACTTTAGAAAATCTTATGCAAAGAACTGATTACGATGTTGTGTGTGCTTCTGTACATTCTGTCTTGAGGCTGTATTAGTAACTGTAGTTCTGTCAATGTGTTACGATTTTAGTTTTTTTTTAAATAGTATTATTTGTATTTGTGTTGTTTTCGTGTTTTAATGTTTGCGTCTGCATTTGGACCTTTTTATGTTTTACTGTGCATGGTTTTATTCTGTGGCTGAATTTTTGTGGTCAATAAATATCTATCTATCTATCTATCTATGTCATGCCATGCAGGTTGATAACTCTGGCAAGCTAAACCACACATACAATTGTAATTCGCTTCTAACAGAGACACAGACACTCAAAGATGCTGACCCAGTAGTGCCATAGCAAGGAGCTTGACTGGAATATCCGAGGCAACGTTGCAGCCAGTCATAACAGCCTGCACGAAGTATGATGAAAAGGTAAGGGCGATGGCAGCCAGTCCGGCACCGTTCCGCACAAAAACTGTCACCCAGAAGCTGAGGAAGGCCACCAGGGGACCAAACGACTCGTGCAGGTAACTGTACATCCCGCCACTCTCAGGAATCATTGTACCTGTGGTCACAAAGGCATCCTACAATATACAGTGTGTCTGTGTGTGTGTGTGTA
>JAGKTI010002119.1:16560-33049 GCA_018397915.1 Birgus latro
TCCCCCCTCCACCTCATCCTCGGCCTCCCCCTCCCTCTCCCCCCCTTCACGTCACATACACTCTCCTTGTCAGTCTCTCACTCTCCATCCCCTCCACATGGCCAAACTACCTTAATGTGTTTCTCCTAACACTTCCTAACACATCCACATCTAACCCACTTCTAACCTACATTTAACCCACTTCTATTTAAATCCAGTTGTTATAACCCACATCTAACCTACATTTAACCCACTTCTATTTAAATCCAGTTGTTATAAATACGTTATGAACGGAGGATGCCTTTAGACATATGGACTTTTTTTTTTCCTTTGTTTTTCCTTCCTCCATTCAGTCTCTTAAAAATTGAACACTCTGATGTAAAACCTGGATAGCCATATTCAAGGATTCCACACCTCTCTCCATTGGCTAGTGGTGAGCCCTCTACTGACCTGGGAGGTTGGTGTAGGGTTTGTGTCCCTTCCCTGTAAAAAACAACCTTAAGTGTAACAACTGAAGGAAGAGAGAAAGAGATCAGTGCTTATTGCCCGACCCTGACCCTCCCTTGGGTGTAGGTCTGGCAGGGCTCTTTAGGCCCTGTCATGCTGGCACCCACCAAGATGGTTGCTGGGTAAAGCCTACGGAACCCCAGCAACAGGATGATGGGGGGGAGGGGGACCCCCTAGCCCAGATCCTTGTTTTGATTCACATTGTGGTGGCGTAGAGGACGACACGTGAGCCCAAGGCTCCAAGTGTGGGTTTCACCTTCAGAAGGCATTGTGGGCGGGAGCTTGGAATGTTCTAAGCCTTTCACAGAATGATCAACTGCCTTGTTGTCATGAGAGTTGGGGCGATTGGGAATCGACATAGCTGCACTCTGAAGCGAGGTGACCCAGGCATAGTGACATCAACAGCGATGGTTACACATACTACTGGTCTGGCTGTGATGATGATGCCCTTCTTAGAGATGTCACTGTGGCAAATGCTGCTCAGTCGACAAGGTTACTCCAGTTAAGGAGCATATAATAATGGTGAGACTGAAGCACTCCTTGAGCTTCATCTCTATTACTGAAGTGCATGCTCCAACCACGATGAGAGAAAGGGCTATTCTACACCAAACATGACTCTGTTGCGGAACAGTGCCCCTCAAAGGATACACTCCTGATCTTGGGAGACTTTAATGCAGTTACTACCACTGACAGAGAGGGCTTCAGCAATTGTGTAGGTCTCCTTATGGATTTTGTGATATCCTGTAGTTAAGAATTGCTGGATCCTGGTTCCAGTGGCCAAATCTTCATCGCTCTGTTAGTGCATATTGCTGTTAATGTATGTGTGCACGCAAACACCTGTTACTTCACGAGTGGTGATGTCACCAGAAGGGTCCTACGGTATGCAGCCGGGGGCCCGGGAAGTTCGCAGTGTGAGGCCGGTGAGTGTAGTTTGCCTTCTAATACTGGTAGCAGAGCGTAGTTCCGACATAATGGCGTCTTGTTCAACTAAGTGGCCTCCAAAACTTGAAAATGATTCTGCTTATGAGAGTTGGAAGAAGGACATCGAAATTTGGTGCGAACTGACGAATTTACCGAAAAAGAAGCAAGCCTTAGCTATTCACCTTTCACTGTCAGGAAGAGCAAGGGTGGCATCTTCGGAAATTGATGCGGCTGATTTGAAACAAAAGAATGGTGTACAGACCTTGCTAGAAAACTACACAATTTATTTCTCGTGGACAAAGGACATCAGCAGTTTGCAGCTTATCATGAATTGTACAACTTCAGAAGAGCTGGTAATATGAATATTCGTAAGTTCGTGGCAGAATTTGAGCATGTTCATTTCAAATTTACGAAGCAGGACATGGCACTGCCAAATTCTGTGATGGCTTTTATGCTCTTAGCTGCATGCAAACTTTCAGACAGTGAGCAACAACTAGCAATGTCCGCAATAACTGAGGTGACATACGAAAACATGAAATCTGCCCTGAATCGTATTTTTG
Source organism: Birgus latro (assembly GCA_018397915.1). Classification (NCBI taxonomy): domain Eukaryota; kingdom Metazoa; phylum Arthropoda; class Malacostraca; order Decapoda; family Coenobitidae; genus Birgus; species Birgus latro. Next base: position 18,528 of record JAGKTI010002119.1, read on the forward strand.
CTGGTGAAACTGGCGGGCAGAACGATGCATCGGTGTCTGCCAGGGAGGTGAAGGGCAAACCAGTATTTTGGGGTGACAAAGTTGGGGTGAGGAAACGCTTTATATTACAGGCACTCGAGGAGGACGGAGAATGTTGCGGGGTGGTGCAGTACGTGATAGAGGTCGTGGTGGTGGCCGATATTCAACCGTATCTGCTAGAATTCCCCAACGCTCATCCACCGGCAGGAGGCAGAACCCACTTGGGTCTGACAGAAAGATATCGACGTGTTTAGTATGTGATTCTAGATTTCCCTGGGCACACGACTGTCCGGATGTATACGAAAACGACAGCAGGCGAAGAATATTCTAAAACAGTGCATCTGTCGTTATCTATGGGCTATGTGGATGCTGCTGTTAGTAGAGGTAAGTTACAGACTCTAGTATAAGAATCTAAGAGATGTGCTGATCTAGACACAGGGTGTTCTACAACTGTATGTGGAGCTGAATGGATCAATTGCTATCTAAGTGAGCTCACTGATTACGAACGTGAAGGTATAAGAGAAGAAGCGTCATCCTCAACGTTTACTTTTGCTGATGGTGTCACAGTTTCTTCCCTCAAACGTGTTACTCTGCCCTGCTACATTGGAAAGATGCGTGCAACCATCGTGACTGATGATGTGAACTGCAATATTCCCTTGCTGCTGAGAAAACATTCCATGAAAAAAGCAAAAATGTTGATTAACTTTGGAAGTGACCAGGTCACAATTTGTGGAAATATCATTAATTTGAAGTCCTCATCTTCAGGCCATTACTTGCTTCCAATTTCTTTATGACTAGGTCATCAATTTTGTGAAACAATCACGCTGGCATTCTCTTGGGGGTGATGTAGAAAAAACGGCTTTGAAGCTTCACAGGCAATTTGGACACCCAACATCGGCAAAACTAATTAAACTGATCACAGATGCGGGGATTAAAAGTTCAGAACTGGAGCGGGCTATCAAGGCTGTATCTGATGCTTGTACAGTCTGTTGCAGATTCAACGAAGCCAAGCCCCGACCCGTAGTCAGTTTGCCCATAGCCATGGATTTGAAAGCTTGGGGAAGGCATTATTTCTTAGTCCTTGTTGATTTGGCGATCAGGTATTGTAATGCAATAGTAATCACGGACAAGTGTGCGCCCACCATTATCAAAGGAATATTTCGGAGCTGGATTGTTGTGTTTGGCGCACCTGGAAAAATTCTTACAATGGTTGTGAATTCAACAATGTGGAAATGCGAGCATTGGGAGAGGCCTTCAACATCAAGATAATGACAACGTTTGCATGGAGCAATGGAGTCTGAGTGTCAAAATGCAGTCACTGGTGACATTGTTAGAAAGATAATGGCTGATAGCCAGTGTGAATTGGATGTGGCCTTGGCATGGGCAGTATCGGCAAGAAATGCTCTCACCAACTACGCAGGCTTTTCTCCTAACCAACTTGTTTTTGGTCAAAACCCTAGCCTGCCTAATGTGTACGCAAATGATCCTCCAGCCTTGGAACCTTCATCACCATCGAAAATTGTGAAAGACAACTTGAATGCTCTTCATTTAGCAAGACAATAGTTTATAAAGACTGAATCAAATATACGTTTGGCTAGGGCTCTGAGGCACAACGTACGTTCGAGTGACTTAAACGACATCCGAAATGGAGATGAAGTAATCTACAAAAGAAATGACAGTCATGAGTGGCACGGTCCCAGAATTGTAATAGGCAGAGATGGGAAACAAATTCTGGTGAGACACAGCGGTGTCTACATGCGAGTGCACGTGCATCATCTAGCGCGTGCACCAGAGCAAGATACTACAGTTGAGAGTGGTGTCAGCAGTGATGAGAAGAACAATGTTGTCCAGGAGATTCTTCGCAAGTGTTAAATGACTATCCACCAGATGACGAATCGGAAGATGGTGTGGTTCCGATTGATGAGCCTCCCACAGTTTCTATTCCGGTTAACCTCTTCATTACCGAAATCGATAATGTTTACGCTTCTAAAACCCACAAAAAGTTCTGGCGAGGAACCGATAATTGTAAGGTTTATGGTGGTAAACCTGATAAGCATAGGGAGGTATAGGAGGGTAGGAGTGTTGGTTTTGGGGTTACTAGAGAGACTTGGGTTGTAAGAACTGGCAACTTGACTCTGACGTCATTCTCCTTGTCATGGCCATGCCATGGCCATATCAGAGTCCATGCCAGGCCATGATTGACATCATTTGGGTATTTTGGATATGATTTATTATTTCAAATGTTCTGGGCATATATATAGACCTATATGGTATGATATAAACAGAAAAAAATAGTTGCACTAGGCATATCAGCACGTGGTTACCATGACAACCACCCTCCTAGGCCCCACAACCTACCAGCAGCCAGTTCTCACCCACAACCCCTCAGTATCCCCCAAGCTGCATGCTGTGACTGTGTGTCTTTTTTTTGGCTGTTTTTGCGTGATCATGGCGTCATCTGATACTGATGACGAATTTGATACAAAGCTTGCTAGTGAGTTAGATGAGTCTGACGACAATGAAACTCAATCAGACATCAGTGAGTGAGTCAGACGATGATTATTTACCAGAAAACGACAGTGATAGCGAGAGTACGAGTGATGAAAGCGAGATAGATAATTGCTCAAATCCCAGCCCTGTAGGCTCGCCATTGTTGCAGAGTCCCTGAGGACCTCCCTTCACCCTCTTGTCGGATCCGTTTGCAGATCAAAGGCCACCTCCACTACCTACACTTCACCTGGACTTTCCCAACGTACATCCTGCAGTGTATCAACACCACGAGGAGCAACATATGAGTACTGTATATACCTTTTTATGTCTGTAAAGTCTATATTTACAGGAACAATGAAAGTTTAGTAAAGTATATATATCCCTACACATATACTACTATAGGAAATGTATTTCAAATCATGCACAGTGTACCTCGTGGTCAACATGTACTTGAGAATATAAAAGTAATATAAAATGAAAAACAGCGCACTTATGATAAACGATCACCCCCCACGCACACACATGAACTTCCGGGAATTCGGTTTGACGGAGGGAGAGCGGGGCGGCTGGGGGTGGGAGGCATGGTAATGAAGGGGTTAATCAGCCTCCCAAAGTTTCTGTTGGTCAACGTAAAAAGGGAATACATTCAGAAAGTGGAGAGTTGGTGTCTGGAAGGATTGTGATTCGGGCAGGTAAAGCCAATGAAAAGTACAAACACTGCTACAATTTGAAGAGGGACTCTGACGGCAGCACTGACTGGATAGGTTTGCAGAAAGATTTTAGCGAATGGAAAGTGGTTGATGATGACGCAGAAATGCTTGTTCTTTTCAACTCTGAGGCCGTATTATGTGCTAAGGAAAATGAAATTACAAACTGGCAGAGTAATGATGTGCATGAGGAAGTAGATGATGTTGGGCAAGATGCCATAACGGTTCGATGGGTTGTGATGGAAAAACTGAAAAATGGAAAGCCTATTGTCAAGGACCGCTTAGTCGCCAGAGAATCTGAGGAAGACACAGTGGATCTCCGAAAAGACTCGCTTACTCGTTCAAAGGAAGCGGTGCATTTGGTATTTTCTTTGGCCTCCACGAAGCAGTGGGATTGCCACACTATGGATTTGAAAGCTGCCTACTTGGAAGGTAACAACATTGACAGAGTTGTTCATTTACGTCCTCCGCCTGAATATGCAAATGGTAAGTTATGGAGACTAAAGAAAACTATTTACGGCCTTTGTGATGCTGCTAGGCATTGGTATCTGCGCGTAAAAGTTCAATTGTTGAATCTTGGAGCTAAAGTGTCATCACTGGATTCAGCGCTGTTCTCTTGGAGCAACAGTGGCAAAGTCGAAGGCATTGTATGCATTTATGTCGACGACTTCCTTTGGGCTGGTACACATGAGTTCGAGCTGCAAGTGATAAACCGCTTGAATCAATTATTCCTCATCAGCAGTTCAGAATCAAAAGCCTTCAAATACGCTGGTCTCAATGTCATCTCCAACATTGATGGCAGCATAACGCTCGACCAATTCCAGTATGCTTCATCTTTGAAACCAGTCACGCTGAGTAGACATCGAGCAGCAGTAAAATCAGGAAAGCTGTCCAAGTCTGAGAAAACGGAGTGCCGAGCATTAATTGGGCAACGCAACTGGATTCCCACACACACTCAGCCAGATATTGCCTTTGATGTGTGTGAGTTGAGTGTGACTAGCAACCGAGCTACCATAGTGGATTTGCTTAGACTCAATAAGGTGATCTCGAGGATGAAGACTGACAACACGAAGCTATACATTCCAAGAATGGGGCCGATCAAGGACTGTCATACAGAGTACTTTTTGGATGCCTCATTCGCCAACCTTGTAGGCAATGGGTCTCAGGGAGGTTTTGTGATCTTCCTACAAGATGCTAGTGAGGCAAGATGTCCTATATTCTGAGAGACAAGAAAGATCAAGAAGGTCGTCAAATCTACCTTATCTGCTGAGGCGTTGGCACTGCTTGAATGTGCTGAGACTGCTGTATGTCTTGCCAACGTATTGCTTGAGGTTTCTGGATGTGGAAAGATCAAAATAAAGTGTTTCATCGACAACAAGAGTCTTGTGGATGCCCTTTACTCCTGTAGGAGCGTAGAAGACAGGAGATTGCACACTGATATTCCTGTATTACAAGACCTGTTGGAGCAAGGGGAGATTGATGAAGTATCTTGGGTGGATACATCACAACAACTGGATGATTGTCTCACCAAGAAAGGTGCATCGACCGAGCGGCTGCGTGCAGCAGTCAGCCAAGACTAGAAGGATTATAATACTTCAAGAGGCATCACATATCTGTATGTGGCCACAGACTAGGTCTTGATAATAATTAAACAAAAGTCTATGTATTGGATACATAGTGTGCATCACACGCCAATAGACCATCCAGCTTCGTCCTTGAAATCTTTTGTCAAATTAAGAAGAGAGGATGAGTGTGTTAGTGCATATTGCTGTTAGTGTGTGTGTGCGCGCATACACCTGTTACGTCACGAGTGGAGACGTCGCCAGAAGGGTCCTGCGGCGTGCAGCCAGGGGCCCGGGCAGTTCGCGGTGTGAGGCCGGTGAGTGTAGTTTGCCTTCTAATAGCTGGACTTGGTATCCCACTACTGGAGTGGTTGCTAAGAGGATCCTTCAGAACTGCAGGGTTTTCAGGAGTGAAGGGTTCCTTGCTACTGATCACAGACTTATTGCTTCTCTCAAGCTACAAATACAAACTGAGAGGTTCTCAAGATGCCTCCAAAAAAGTTTCCAACCTAAGAAACTCAGTGATGAGGAGAGTGCATATGAGTATGAGGTGGCAATCTCAAATTGGTTTCAAGTGCTCAGTACTGCCGAGGATCCTGTTGAAAGATGGGATACCTTTAAGCGGGCTACCTTGGCAGCAGCTGATAACTGTACTGTTTCCACCCGAGATCATGGAGGGGATTCATCTCGCGGAAGACGCTGACCACAATTGAGAAGAGTTGTGCTGCCAGACTGGTTGGGGATCGGAAACAGCTCATACTTCGATAAGCACGAGTTTCACTGAGATGGGATGAGGAGAGGTATGTCAGGGAAATCACTGAGGAGGTGGAAGGCCATTTTCATGCAAATGACTTTCAACCCGCCTACTGAACCCTGAAGAAGCTCCACTCCAGACCCACCTCTCAGGTTAACTCTGTTTGGACAGCAGATGGACAGCTCATGTTATGGGCAAGTGAGTATAGAGCTCGTTGGGCTGAGTACCTTGAGCAGCTGTATATGACTGAACCTCCCAGCGGATAGCTTCCGTCAGCTGGTGTACAACCACTGACTGCTGTTCCACCAACTGACGAAGCTGTGCCTTCTTTAGATGAAATTAGGAAAGCAGTGGCTAGGCTGAAAAGTGGTAGAGCAGCTGGTGTTTGTGTCATCCCGGCAGAACTGATCCAAGCTGGTGGGTATTTGGGGCTGTTGTTATTTGTCTAAAAGGATGAAAGTTTGCATCTTCAAGGTGCTCCCTGTCCTACTTTCTGGCTGTGAGACATGGACACTAAAGTGACGTGAAGTGGTGAATTGACTGTGGTACTATGTCCGCACAGGATCATGGGATATCCCTGGGACAACCGGGTGCGTAATAAGCAACTACTCCACAAGATTGAATCGAGGCCTATTACCCAGAACTGGGCACTGTAATCTAATATTCAACTCTGCAATCGCAATTTCGCAACCTCTGACCCTTACCTTCTGCTACCGCAATTCCGCAATAAACTTGGAATATGCAGTTCCACTACCTCAATACTGCAACCGCAACCCAGTTTCACAATTTTCAATACAAAGTGCATGAACAAGGGGTAAATCGGTTGGTAACGTACTGAATTACTGTATTGTGTTTATAATCTATTTATGACATTCATTTCGCACAGTGACACTCAGTCGCTGTGACCCTCACTACTCACTAGTGACTCCATTCATAACTCAGGTGTACATCTATCATGTTTCATTTTGCATTAGAGTTAGGGCATACCATAAAAATATCACAGTACTATTATGATAATAATATAATTATATAATCATATCCTTTAATACAAAAATAATATTACAAGAGAAAGAAATAGCCTTTGTGCCACTTGGGAAAATCAATCTGACCACCAGCAGAATGAAGTCCACAGAATTTAAATACATAATTCATAAAAATGTGCTTACTCTTGCAGATAATTCTGTAAGACCATAAAAAAAATATTTTTCGTGATCACCACTGCAGTAGTTGCAGAATAACTGTGCATGACCAGCTATGTATGCCACAAAATTTACTGCCATGCTGGCTTACTGTATATTGTATTGTATCATTTCTCCTGGTATCGCCCATCCCTACTGCTAACTGACGCAGCGACACCTCACCTGCCACCTCTGTTGGCCGGGAATCCTGTTCAAGCAAGATATTCATGAGTCATGCTGTAGCCTGTACTAACTGACACCAACCGCCACATGGGAGATTGCAGACAGGACTGTGATTGCGGAAGTACTTCCACATCGCAATACTGCAAGTTTCGGATGAGTTTGCCGCAATTGCAATTCCCCAACTGAAATCATGCGGTCTGCTATTGTGGAAACTGTGGATTGCGTAACTGATTGCTTAGGTGCCCAGCTATGCTATTACCCACATACCGTAAAACATTAATGCCAACTCCAGCTATAAGGGAACATGGCCCACTTTCCTGAGGATGATCCTGCTCACAGGGTGATCTCTGAATGAGTTAGCCCAAGAAGGAGGAAGTCAAGGGGAAGGCAACGTAACTCATGGCTGGAGCAGGTTGATCACTCCTATCAGGAGATACTTTGAGGAAGAGTCGCATTTGGAGGGTTGCACAAAGGGATCCACATGGGTGGAGTTGAAAGGTGAGTAAGGCTATGCACCCCACGGCATTTGCCCCTTCTTGACTGATCAATTGATGTAGTCCTTATTGCCTCTATAATTAGTTTTCCATACATCTTTCCTTCAGCACTCAACACATACACCCTTCTATAATGTCTGCATTCACTTCAATCACCTTTTGTATGTAAGAAGACTTACAGTCTTTGCAGTCTTCTTCCACTTTACTGGTACTGGTAGCTACACCTCTACTCATCCAAGCTTTCAAACATATTTCCAACATGCATTTTATTCCACTCTCACCAATAAATACATTTATTCATCTCTGCATATACTACATCAGCACCTGCTGCCTTCTTAATGTTAAACCCCTTCATGCCATTTTTCACTTCTATCTTATCTACCTATAGCCAGATACCTTAATCCCATAAGGAGTGGCCACAAACAAATTTTCTCCATGTTGCTCTGCCCCTACCATTTCACTGCCATCGACCCAGCTCACACACCCATCTCTCATATACCTCTCCACTCCATCCCTCATTTCATCCTCAGCCTTCCCCTCCCTCCACCTCCCTCACATACACTCTCCTCATTAGTCTTTCAATCTCCATCCACTCTACATGGCCAAAGCACCTAACGTTTTCTATCACATCCACATCCACACTACAATGCTCTGTCACTTCCTCATTCATCAGTCTGTCTTTCCAAGTAACTCCACATGCTCCTCTCAAATAACTCATTTCATTTCTACCAATGTCATATTCTCAGTAATCAAATTCTTTTTCAGTTCACCTAAAAAAAACAAAGCATGTTTACTACTGCTACACTCTCATCATCCTCAGTGATTACCCTTTCAAAACATTCTTTCAATCTGCTTCATTTGTTTCCACTAGTAATTTTCCACTCTGACTACTAACATTATTATAATACTTTAGACCTCTATTCCTACTTTTCTGCAGATCTTCTCAAAGGTTTACTATTTTACAAATCGTTGTGTTTATAGACTTGGAGAAGGCTTGTGATTGGGTACTGAGAGAGGAGCTGTGGTACTGCATGAGAAAGTCAGGAGTGACAGAGAAGTATGTGAGGGTGGTAAAAGACATGTATGACGATAGTGTAACAGCAGTAAGATGTGCAACAGGAATGACTGGGGGTTTCAAGGTGGAGCTGGGATTGCATCAAGGATCGACTTTGAGCCCCTTCTTGTTTGCAATGGTAATGGGCAGATTGACAGATGATCTTAGACAGGAGTCTCTGTGGACAATGATGTTTGCGGACGACATTGTGATATGTAGTGAGAGCCAGGAGGAAGCAGAGGCAGAGCTGGAGAGATGGAGGTATGCACTGGAGAGAAGGGGAACGAAAGTAAGCTGAAGTAAGGCTGAGTACATGTGTGTTAACAAGAGAGATGACAGGGGAACCGTAAGGCTCCAAGGCGTAGAGATGGCAAAGATAGATGAATTCAAATACTTGGGATCAACTGTACAAAGTAACAGAGAGTGTGGTAGAGAGGTAAAAAAGAGAGTGCAGGCTGGATGGAGTGGGTGGAGAAAGGTGACAGGAGTGATCTGTGACAGAAGGGTCTCTGCAGAAACGAAAGGGAAAGTTTATAAGACTGTAATGAGGCCAGCCATGTTGTATGGAATGGAGATGGTACCACTGACAAAAAGACAGGAGGCAGAGCTGGAGGTAGCAGAATTGAAGATGTTGCGATTTTCACTAAGAGTGACAAAGTTGGATAGAACTGGAAATGAGCATATTAGAGAGACAAAGCACGTGCGTCAGTTTAGGGACAAAGCTACAGAGGCGAGACTGAGATGGTTTGGACATGTGCGGAGGAGGGATGAGGAGTATGTCGGGAGAAAGATGATGGAAATGGAGCTACCAGGCAGGAGAAAGAGAGGAAGGCCAAAGAGAAGGTTTATGGATGTAGTGAAGGAGGACGTGCGGGTGGTTGTAACAAAAGAAGACGCAGAAGACAGAGTAAGATGGAGACGAGTGATCCGCTATGGCGACCCCTAAGGGTAAAGCTGAAAGACGATGACTATTTTACAAATCGTTTGCACATTTTCTTCCTAGATCATTTATCTCTCTCTCTCTCTTCACATGCTTATTACTTTCTAGGTATTCTCAACTTTCATTATGATTCTTTCCTTGAATCCATCCCAACCACTTACCTTTTTCTTCCATTACTCTACCCACATTCCATCAGGCTGTATATTCCTTGCTAGTCAACACTGTTGCAACAACACACAGCTTTAGCATTCTTCACCAAACAATCCATGTAAGAACACAATAAGTTTTCCAAATCCACTGGCTACCAGACTTACTTAAAATCATCATCAAGAGGTATGGTTACTGTAACTTACTTTGTCATATTGAAGGGTGTAACAATTTCAGGATATGTGAGATTCTGTGCAATGGATCGTGGAACACCGACTTGATCAATCCGTAAATTAGGGTCAGCAGTGATCACAGTTCGGGCTGAGAAGTCTACTCTCTTTCCCATCAAGTTGCCACGAATCCTCCCTTCCTTTCCTTTAAGTCTTGCTTTGATGGCCTTGAGGGGTCGACCTGATTTCTGAAGAGCCCTGGGCATCCCTGGCATGTCATTATCTGTAAGCGTGGCCACATGGAACTGTAGCATCTTCAAATTCTCCACAATAATATGGGCTGCTGCACCTGCTTGTTCATTGCGGATTAATTCATTATTTGCCTTGATAATGTCAGCCAGTTTGTGTGTGAGATCATCTTGGTTGCGAGCAGAGCCATGCATGACGACAGCCGGCCGAACTGAAAGTGGCGGCACGGGCAAGACTGTCAAGATCATCCAGTCTGGTCGTGCATACTTTGGGTCCATTCCAAGTAGATAGCATTCCTCATCTGTAGGAACAATGTCATATTAACTCATATACTCACTTTTCATAAATGTAAATTACATTGTAAAGTATTTCCAAGTTCTATGGTCATTTTACTGTGTTCTTATACTAATGAGTACACAAAAAAGCTCAGCACTGCCAATACAGTCATCCATCGACTTGTATGGATCCGAATCACATGGAGCTGGCCCACGCAAGACCAAAACCATGACCTCAATCCATTTTACGCTAATTCTGATGTATGAGGGCTGATCTCAACTGGAAATACTCATGATCTTCAAACCTTTGCATGTTTGACATCTTGCCTTCATTTCTCTGATGTATGTCAGAAAATATTACCTATATTTTAACAATACAACAGTAAACCTAATGAAGTAGAACATCTGCAGTAAAATAAGAGTAAAAACACAATACATATGGAGAGAGAGAGAGAGAGAGAGAGAGAGAGAGAGAGAGAGAGAGAGAGAGAGAATCTTTATATCATAGTAGCATAAGGGTCAATGGGAGTGGAGTGTGAGTGTACACCTTTCTGGCTATACTGTTGTTATTGCTTAACCCCAATCTGCCTGGCTGAGCAGACCCGCTGACTGAATGGTAGCTGCTGCCCCTAAGGGGTGGTCCTATAGGTTCTTAAATGCTGTAGATGCTGTTTCTGTATCTCAGTGTGGCATGTGCTCTCTCTCTCATTGTGTGTGTGTGTGTGTGTGTGTGTGTGTGTGTGTGTGTGTGTGTGTGTATGTGTGTGTGTGTGTTTTCTATAAGCAGGGCAAGTGCCATCTGTAACTCCACCCAACCCAAATCTAATGTGGTAACTGAGGAGGGCTAGGTGGTGCCCTGATCTAACCCTAGTTAGGTGTACTTGATCAGCCCTATTTAAGGATACTTATGATGGATGAATGCTAGGAGATGGAATTGTAATATGGTGTACTGATCAAGGTGTTGTACCGCCTTGCATGTGACACGAGTATGCAGGCATCTCTTCACTGTCAGTGCATCTCATTGGAACTCGCTTCCCCAGAATTGTTTCTCCCCAAACTTCAATCCATGGCTGTTATGTCTAACTGCTACAGACTTATGAATGAGAGACACAGTAATCTGGTGTATGGATTATTTTATTTTTTATTCATTTGTTTTTCCTTCCTCGGTTGTTAAAAAAAAAAAAAAGTCTGGAGGTGGGATGATGTTGAAGAGGGTTGGGTAATGGATGTGTGGTGACTGCTCTATATGCCAAGTTGTGTTTGTGAGACTCTAGTAAGTAAAGACAGGTGCACTGTGTGCTAACACAGGCTGCTGTGTTGAACTGAGTGCCTCTCATTTCAAGATATTTTCTAACAGGAAGAACTGTAGTTTCAGGGTGTGTGCGCCATGAGAGTGGTTTTGTTGCAGCCAGTGATGTTGCAGAGGGTGTTGTTCTGTAAGGTATGTAATATATTATAATGAGTGGTAGATAGGATGGGGGCTCATACAAAGGAGGCAAAGGTTATCACTGATCTAATACATATGTTGTTTGTAAAGTAGGAAGTGTCCCCTCCTCCCTTATCTATCCCTCTAAATGCTCTGAGTGTGTTGTCTGGGGATGCACCACCTCTGGTTCTCGAAGGTGAGTCCAGCGTCGTATGTGACTCTAAGGATCTTAGAGAGGCTGGTGAAGAATGTGGAGGTGGATATGGGTGGAGTGGTCATCAGCCTGATGATCTCAACCCATGGCTCAAGTGTGCTGAGGTACTTTTGTTGCAATGTGCAGGCTGAGTCTGCAATGTGGTACAGTATGAGGCAATGTTTGTGAGCAGTTAAGGTGTGGGAATGTCGGGAATATATAGGTTGAAGAGTGAAGGTGAAAGAATGGAGCCCTGAGGAGCACTGACAGGATAGCATTGTGTTCATGATGATTTGTCCTGGAGTGTATGCTTGTCTATCAAATAAGTAGTTGGCAAACCAGCATTTGGTGTTCTCCATGTCTGTATTGTAGATTTGGGGGATCAGTTTGCACTAGGAGATGGCATCAAAGGTTTTACTAATGTCAAAGGCTTTATTACATGTTTAATGTTGTAATATGTGTACACTGTATAGGCTGTGCAGATTATGGGCAGGGTGTGTTGCTAGGAATGATACAAAGAGCGTAGCTACTGATGTTCATGAAGGCCTGGATGTCGTGTGATCCTATATGTTTCATGTGTAGGTTGCTCATGCCATCCAGTCCTCAACTTTGTTCCCCCCCCCTATCATATTGCGTCTATTCTGGAGCGAAGGGGGTTACAATGTGGTCAAGTGGAGAGGACTGCCTATGTGGAGAAGCTTGTTTTTCTGACTTGCACATGTTGGTATAAGGTGACATGCTTCCCTACTGGTTCACAAATATGCACTGTTGCTCTCTCCAATAAGGGATGTGCTGGCTGTTGGTAGTGATAGTGCCATGGGTGCCAAAGGAGTCTGTGATTTAGTAATGTTGTTAAATACTTTATAGTTACTGAGTTGAAAAAGGAGTGGAGTGTTGTTACAAAGGTTTTCCAGAATTCTGTTTCCTTCATGTTAATTTTAACGTCAATTTTGTGGCCTAACTGCTGCACCTTGTGATTTTGTCTGGGTGTGTATGGGAGAGGGGAGTTTTATCTATATGAGTTGCATGGTTTTATAATGCAAGCAATCTCCGGTGCAAAGACTGGGTTGCAGCGTCTCCTGTTCCCTCGTGGAATATGGTACTTATCTATGTTTAGGTTATACTTCATAATGTGTTGGCTGATGTTGGTGATGGACATTGCTCTGTGAGCTGAAGTGATGTTCTGTTTCATCAGCAATTTCTGTACAGTCTGCTTTCTTGTACTTTGTGTAAGTGACGTGTGATAACTCAGGTTTGTAGTGTATTCTTGAAGTGATGGTGAAGGGAGGTTGGGTTCTGTCTGCCAGATGGTGGTGTGAGAAACTGGGAGAACAAATTATGATGGATGAGGAGGAGGGAAAGAGGTATGCCTGGTGTGGGATGTAAGTGTATTGTAAGGAGTCACTGCGGGTGGACGTGGGGGGGGGGGGAGTTGAATTCGCTGTATGAACTGGCTGGCCAAAGTGATAAGGATAGCAAATGCATACCCGGTATTATATTATTTCCATTTAACTGGCTGTGTAAACTGGCTGGCCAAATTGATAAAGGAGAGGATATAATATTATGCTACTGCCATTTTCATTCATTTCTATTAGCTTTTCTATTACAAGTGACAGGAGAAAAAGTGAAGTGAGAAAAGAGATAGCAGAGAAGGGAGGAAAGAAGATAAATGAAATGAGGAGAAATTAAGCAAAAGGAGAAGATGGAGAGAAGGGAGACCAAATGGCACTAACACCAGCTAATGGATCAAAAGTTAACCCTTGTGCCACATGTATCACAAGGGTCATATCTCAATGGAAAAGAGAAAGTGATGCTTTTCTGGAAGTGACACTAGTTAACACTCAAGCCATACTGTATTTGCTTCTGAGGCCTCAAGTAACTGTCATACGTTGTAGATCAAAATAATGAGGTATGACTTAGCAAACAACACCTAGCAAATTTAGCCATCCACAGGGGAAGTGGGAATTAGGCTGGAGATTAACTGTTTGGCTTGCATAGATCCAATTTGTGTGCCAGCTAAGTTAGCATGTCACTGGCAGCCGAACAACCCAAGGGATGACTGTACTCATGTTCTTCAAAAATTTACTGGGAAGAAAGAACTCAAAATTAACTCTTTACATAATGCCAAGCATAACATTTCACTAAAAAGAAATTTAATCTGCATTTTAAGTACAGAGAATTACTGCTTTTTAAGAAAAATGCTTTAAAATTTAAAGCTTTAAAAAAATTATTCTAAGAAAAAAAAAAAACTACAAATTCATTAATATATATATATACAGTAGGCGCGGAAAGTATTGACGCTAAAGGGCCGCCGTCATTTTTTTTCGCGTTAAGAGAAGTAGGGTCAATACTACCCTCCCCTGTGATGCAAAATGAGCTGACGCTTTTTCAACGGGAGCTGGCAACTCTGCTTGATAGGTTTGGCACCACAGGAGCAGGCTCAGTAATGTTTGGGCAGCCACAGGAGGAGGATTGTCTCTGTGTGTGATGCACCACGAGGGCATGTTTTGACTCAAATAACACAGTTATTTGGTTACCTACCACATTCTCATCATGCCTAAAGTAACCACAAGCAAGGACAAACGTGTGGAAGTGATTACTTTATACAAAGCTGGCCACAAACTCCCATTTATTGCAAATCAGATGGTGTTAGACTGAGGACAGTGCAGAGACTGGTGAAGC
>JAGKTI010002119.1:42954-59089 GCA_018397915.1 Birgus latro
ATCCACCCACTTAGTGTAGTGATACTTTGTTTTTAGGGTAGCTCTGCACTAAGTGGCAAGCCAAATGATTTCCTGTAAACCAGGAATGCATTATTTTACAACACTGGGTGGTAACCTTATAACCAATCAACGCGTGTTCCCTAAGTGACAACAGGTGGGTTGGTGGAGGGTTAGTGCCCCTCTCCGGAAAGCAAATGACTAAAAATAATAACAAGAAGTCTCGAACCAAGACTGGCCTAAAGGTGACTACTAAGGACTGAACAAAGGACATGGTGTGGATATCTGCATGGAATGTAAGGGGTGCAAATGAAGAGGTGAAGGAAAGAGAGATTGTCCATGTGCTTTAGGGTGCAAAAGTGGATGTATGTGGATTAACTGAAACTAAATTGATAGTGAAATTTGAGAGAATGGGAGTATGGATGGAGTATATGCACAGGGGTAAGTGAGGATGAGAGGGCAAAAGAAGGAGTGTGTACTGTGAGTAACAGATGGAAGGAGAATATAAGAGAGTATGGATCAATTGGATCAAGGACTGAGTAGGTAAGATTGAAAGTTGGACTACAAATGTGGGAGACTGTGCGAGTGTATGCACCAACACAAGATCGTGCAAGCAGAGTGAGAGAAGAGTTCTGTACAAATGTGGATGCGTGCTTGGAAAAGTTTGAAAGGAATGAGAGAGTGTTTTTGATTGGAGATATGAATGGAAAAGTAGGGAATGTGAAGGTGGATAGAGTAGCTGGTGAGTGGGATGTGCCTGCAGAGATGGATGAGAATGGCAGTGCATTAGTGGATATTTGTACAAGAAGGGGTTAGTGATAGCTAATACCCTCTTCAGGCACAAAATGATCCATAGGTATATGTGGCATGTGATGAGATGGGTGGGTGGTGAACTGAATGAACAGAAGGCAATGACTGATTATGTGTCTGTGGATGAAAGGACAAGGTGTGTAATGGATGCAAGAGAATATAGAGGTTCGGGGAGTGAACTTTCTGACCATCACCAAGTGGTGGTCAGAATCAAAGTCCAAATGAAATGGAGAAATAGAAGAAGGGAAGGACAGGAGGAAGTAGTCCATATAAGGAGGGTGGAAAAGTTACAAGAGGAGAGAAAAAAGGCAGAATTTAAGAGGGAAGTGGAGGAGCGATTGGGTAAATATGGATTCGAGCAGATGGGGGACATGGAAGGTGTATGCAAGACACTCACAGATTAAATCTGTGCCGCGCATGAGGTGATGTGTGGGGTGAAGAGAAGACGAAAGGGGGTTCAGGGAATAGCATGGTGGAATGAAGAGGTGAGAAAGGCTGTGGACAAAAGAAGAAAGCTTATAGTGAGTGGATGAGAAACAGGGACGTGGAAGAAGTTGAGAGACAGAAAAGAGAATTAGAGGTGAAAAGATTAGTAAGAGTATGAAGAGAGTGGATGAGGAATTTGGAAGGGATTTGACTGTAAAGTGGAGGGAACATAAGAAAATGTTCTGGAAAGAGGTAGAGTTAAATAGGGTGGCAAAGAAGTTAGTACGGGAGTGAAAGATAAAAATAGTAGATTACTAGTAATGAAAGGAGAAAAAGTGAGCAGATGGAGAGAACACTTTAAGGAATAGCTGAACATTGAGAATTGATGGAAGTTGTGCAAGCAATGAAGAAAGTTAAAATGGGGAAAGGCCCAGGAACTGATGGAGTGTGTGGTGAAATACTGAACCATGGGGGAGAGATAGCAACATAATGGACGTGGAAGATGTGCAGATTGGCCTGGGAGGAAAGCAAAGTCCCAGAGGATTGGAAGTCAGGTATAATTATTCCTCTGTACAAAAGAAACGGGAAAAAAGAAGTGTGTGGTAATCATAGGGGCATTTGTATTCTTAGTGTAATAGGAAAAGTATATGGTGGGATACTTATTGACAGTTAAGAAAATAACAGAGGAATTAGTTGGAGAAGAACAGGGAGGTTCTAAGAAGGGAAGAGGTTGTGTAGATCAGATATTCGTCCTTAGATCTTTAGTGGAAAAGTTTCTAGAGAAGGGAAAGAAGTTGTATGTGGCCTTCATGGATTTGGAAAAAGCATATTACAGGGAGGATTGACAAGGATACATATGGAGTAGATGGGAAGTTGTTGAAGGCTGTGAAGAGTATGTATGAGGGTGCTAAGGTTGCAGTGTGTGTGGATTTGAAGGATGGATTGAAACAAGGATGAGTCATGTCTCTATGGCTGTTCAATTTGTATATGGATGGGATAATAAAAGAGATATAAGGTGGGGCAGTGGATGTTGGAGCAGCCCTAGTGAGACAGGGCAGTGTTTGTAAACCCCCTGTAATGTTGTTTGCAGATGATACTGTATTGTGAAGTGAAGATGACTGGGAGCTGCAAGGCTTGGTGAATGAACTTGGGAGAGTGTGTAAGAAACAGTATCTAAAGGTGAATGTAGAGAAGAGTAAAGTTTGGTCTTGAGAGAAGTGAATGTACAGTGAGGTTGGATGATGAGGAAATGGAAAATGTGAGTGTATTTAAGTACTTTGGTAGTGTGATGAGTAAGGATGGATGTCTAAAGGGTGAAGTGCTTGAAAGGGTACAACAGGGAAGAAAGGTTGCTGGTTCTTTGAAACCATTGATAAGAAACAGGGAAGTGAGCATGGAAATGAAAAAGCTACTCCATGACAATATTATGATACCAACTCTAACATATGGAAGCGAAGCTTGGACACTGTTGGAGGGACAGAAAGAGTGACAGCAGGGGAAATGAGTTATTTGAGAGGAGCCTGTGGAGTCACATGGTGAGAGAGACTGACAAATGAGGAAGTGAAGGAGCACTGTGGTGTGGATGTGGATGTGATAGGAAGAATTCGGAGAATTACCCCTGGGGTAGGGTTTTTTTCAAGAATTCTCCCCCAGTATCCCTGCTTGTCGTAAGAGGCGACTAAAAGGGTTGGTGGTGGTTTAGTGCCCCACCCCGTAAAAACAACTAACTAAAAATACGAACAAGAAGCCTCGGACCAGGACGACCAAAAGTTGACGAAAAAGGACCGGAAAGAGGACGTGGTAAAGATTGCAACATGGAATGTAAGGGGCATGAATGATGAGGTGAAAGAGAGAGAGACTGTACAGGTGCTTGAGAGTGCTTAAGTGGATATATGTGGAATAACTGAAACTAATTGGCGAGGCGAGAGTGTGAGAGAATGGGAGTATGGATGGGGTATATGCGCAGGAGTGGGTGACAATGAGAGGGCAAAAGAAGGCGTGTGTATTGCTGTGAGCAACAGGTGGAAGGAGAATGTAAGAGAGTATGGATCAGTTGGGTCAAGGATTGTGTGGGTACGAGTGAAAGTTGGACTACAAATGTGGGCAATTGTGTGCGTGTATGCACCAACGTAAGATCATGTAAGTAGAGTGAGAGAAGAGTTCTGGACAAATATGGAAGCCTGCTTGGAAAAGTTTGAAAGGAATGAGAGAGTGTTTCTGATTGGAGATATGAATGGAAAAGTAGGGAATGAGAAGGAGGATGGAGTGGTTGGTGAGTGGGATGTGCCTGCAGAGATGGATGAGAATGGCAGTGCTTTAGTGGACATTTGTGCTGGGAGGGGCTTGGTGTTAGCTAATACCCTCTTCAGGAACAAAATGATCCATAGGTATACATGGCGAGTGGTGAGAATGGTGGACGGTGGATTGAATGAACGGAAGGCAATGATTGACTGTGTGTGTGGATGAAAGGATAAGATGTGTAATGGATGTAAGAGTATATAGAGGTAGGGGGAGTGGACTTTCTGACCACCACTTGGTGGTGGCCAGAATCAGAATCCAAACAAGATGGAGGAAGAGAAGAAGGGAAGGACAGGAGGAAGTATTTCTTACAAGGAGGGTAGAAAAGTTACAAGAGGATGGAATAAAGGCTGAATATAAAAGGGAAGTGGAGGAGCGATTGGGTAAATATAGATTGGAGCAGATGGGGGATGTGGAAGGTGTGTGCAAGATATTCACAGAAGAAATCTGTGCAGAATGTGAGGTGGTGTGTGGGGTGGAAAGAAGACGAAAAGGGGTTCAGGGAGCAGCATGGTGGACTGAAGAGGTGAGAGACACTGTGGCACAAAAGAAGAAAGCACATAATGAGTGGATGAGGAACAGGGGCGTCGTAGAAGCTGAGCGACGGATGAGAGAGTTATATGTAGTGAGGAGGAGAGAGGTGAAAAAATTAGTAAGAAAGAGTAAGAAGAGAGTGGATGAGGAATTTGGAAGGAAATTGAGTGCAAAGTGGAGGGAATGTAAGAAAATGTTCTGGAAGGAGGTAAAGAGAGCTAGACAGGGTGCCAACAAAGTCAGTGGGGGTATGAAAGACAAAAATGGTAGATTACTAGTAGAGAAGGGAGAAAAAGTAAACAGATGGAGAGAACACTTTAATGAACTGTTGAACACAGAGAATGGAAGTAATGCAAGTATAAGTGGTTGGGGAATGGCAGGGAGAAGGAGGGTTGTGAGAAGAGAGGAAGAAATCAGTAGGATGGAAGTGGTGGAAGCAATGAAGAAAGTTAAAATGGGGAAATCCCTAGGAATTGATGGAGCGTGTGGTGAAATGCTGAAGCATGGGGGAGAGATAGTAATAGAATGGATGTGGAAGGTGTGCAGATTGGCTTGGGAGGAGGGTACAGTCCTGGAGGATTGGGAGTCAGGTATAATTATTCCTTTGTACAAAGGGAAAGGGGAAAAAGCAGTGTGTGGTAATCATAGGGGCATTTGCCTTCTCAGTGTAATGGGAAAAGTATATGGTAGGATACTTATTGACAGAGTTAGGGAAATAACAGAGAAATTAGTTGGAGAAAAACAAGGAGGTTTTAGGAAGGGAAGAGGTTGTGTAGACCAGATATTCATTCTTAGATCCTTAGTGGAAAAGTTTCTAGAGAAGGGCAAGAAGTTGTATGAAGCCTTCATGGATCTGGAAAAAGCATATGACAAGGTGGATAGACAAGGATTGTGGAAGGTATTAAGAATATATGAAGTGGATGGGAAGTTGTTGAAGGCAGTGAAGAGTATGTATGAGGGTGCTAAGGCTGCAGTGCGTGTGGATGGCAAACTGAGTGAATCTTTCCATTTGAAGGTTGGATTGAAACAAGGATGTGTTATGTCTCCATGGTTGTTCAATCTGTACATGGATGGGGTTATAAAAGAGATACAAGGTCGGGCAGTGGATGTTGGAGCGGCCCTAGTGAGAGAGGACAGTGTTTGGAAACTCCCTGTACTGTTGTTTGCAGATGATACTGTGTTGTTGCGCAAAGACGAAGGGGAGCTGCAAGGCTTGGTAGATGAGTTTCGGAGAGTGTGTAAGAAACGGAATCTAAAGGTGAATGTGGGGAAGAGTAAAGTGATGGTCTTCGAGAGAAGTGAAGTCAGTGAATGTACAGTGAGATTGGATGGGATGGATATGAAGAATGTGAGTACATTTA
Source organism: Birgus latro (assembly GCA_018397915.1). Taxonomy (NCBI): domain Eukaryota; kingdom Metazoa; phylum Arthropoda; class Malacostraca; order Decapoda; family Coenobitidae; genus Birgus; species Birgus latro. The sequence goes on from JAGKTI010002119.1 coordinate 48,381, forward strand.
AGTACTTGGGTAGTGTGATGAGTAAGGATGGAAGTCTGGAGGGTGAAGTGCTCGAAACGGTGCAGCAGGGAAGGCAGGTTGCTGGTTCCTTGAAAGCAGTGATAAGAAACAGGGAGGTGCGCAAGGAAGTGAAAAAGTTGTTACATGACAGTATTGTGATACCAACTCTAACATATGGAAGTGAAGTTTGTACCCTGCTGGAAGGACAGAAGTCAAGAGTGAGAGCAGTGGAAATGAGTTATCTGAAAGGAGCATGTGGAGTCACATCGAGAGACAGACTAACAAATGAGGAAGTGAAAGAGCGTTGTGGTGTGGTTGTGGATGTGATAGGAAGCGTTAGGAGAAACATGTTAAGGTGGTTTGGGCATGTGGAGAGGATGGAGAGTGAAAGACTGACGAAGAGAGTGTATGTGAGTGAGGTGGAGGGGGTAAGAGGGAGGGGGAGGCAGAGGATGAGATGGAGGGATGGAGTGGAGAGGTATATGAGAGAGGGGGGTGTGAGTTGGGAGCGGGGTAGTGAAATGGCGGAGGGCAGAGCGACATGGAGGCGATTTGTTTGTGGCCACCCCGTGCGGGATTGAGGCGTCTGGCAATAGATAGATAGATAGACCTTGAGGTGGTTTGACCATGTGGAGAGGATGGAGAGTGACAGACTGGTGAGGAGAATGTATGTGAGTAAGGTGGAGAGGGGGACAGGGAGGGGGAGGCCAAGAATGAGATGGAGGGATGGAGTGGAGAGGTATGTGTGAGAGGGGTGTGAGAGGTGGGAGCAGGGCAATGAAATGGCAGGGGACAGGGTGACATGGAGGTGATTTGTTTGTGGCCACCCTTTACAGGACTGTGTCTGGCAAAAGATATATAGATAGTAGATATTCTTGTGGCCCAAGGGTAATCTAGATGTAAACCCAGTGGACTGTAGGCTGAGGCTGCCCTGTCGACCATTCTCCCTTCGGGGATGCCAAGATCAGGAAATATGAACCAGTGATGTGCTGTGGGCTGTACTTGTGAAGCCAAGAATTGTGAAGCTGGTTTTGACCAGGGCTAGTAACAAGCACACCAGTGAATCAGTTTTCCCACTGATAATGAAAGTTTTTTAGTATACTGTCTCACCTATGCAAATTTCAAACCAGCCAATAAAAGGAATAAGCAATAAAATTTCATGTTAATGTATGGATATCAGGGTGACAGATTCTACTTTTTTAAACCCCTTACTCCTATCCATCCCAAGGAAATTATAAAACACTGGGTTAGGATGATAATATGAACAGCAACTATCCATCATATATAGTTACTGATATTAAAGTTAGTACGAAACTCTGAAGTAGATTGTTAGATGTTAGTTACTGTGGATCAAAGCTTGCAGTATACACACAGATGATAATCAGCAATTGGGTGTGCTCACCCTTAAGAAGACAGAGGAGTGGAGATTCAAAAAAACAGCCAAATAACTTTGAAGTAAACCTATAAGAAGGAACATGATTAACCTAATACCTTATAATAGGTAATAGAAGTAAGTACAGTATTCTGCATTTTCCATGCAACAAAAACATACAAGTAATGTATTGGAAAACTCAAACATACAGTAACCATTAGCATCCAATAAAAAACAGCTTGTACAGTAGATGCTCAATTTAACAAACACCAATTTAGCAGATGCCTGAAGTAACAGAATCATTTCCCCCCCAGAATTTATTCCCCTATTTAACCCGTGGGTTGCAAACCACAGCTCAGGCTGGGTAGCGGGCCGTTGTGAGCCACAGCTCAGGTTGTGCTGGCCGTGCATCACCACTACCTACTCCACCCCAACGCAAACTTACACATGGCGCTATGCAAAGACGGAAATAGAGAGATTTTTTCCTTTCACCAGATGATGCCCTGGATGTTTATCTTCAGATTTATAATAAGCAAAAACAATTTTCTTTTTTTTTCCCAGTGCTCCCCTATGTAAACTTACGCAAGGCCCTACACAAAAATGAAGAGATTATTTTTTTCCCACCAGATGATGCCCTGGATGGTTATCTTCAAGTTTATAATGGGGAAAAAAAAAAAAATCATTTCTTGTGAAGGGTGGAATAAAAAAAAACATAATTGTGCAATCCATGGGTTAAGGGAAAATTTCCGTTCAACCGAGTATAATTCTGTTAAGAAAATTCCATATACAGTACAATAATGCATTTGTGGGGGTATTAATTATGAGTTCAGAATGCTGTGTGTAGCATTGTGAGTTAACATAATTTGCTAGGTTTGGGTTGCCTTCAAGGATTTAGCAGAAAGTACCTCAAAACCCAAAATTTTTTCCCTTACATCAAGCCTTGGTTACAGAACTCGATTTAGCGGAAAATTTGAGATAACAGAATGGTGGCTGGCTGAATTAGTTCGTGAAACTGGGCATCTACTGTATTTATTTTTAACTGCCGCCAAAATATACATCGAAACTCTACACCAATAACAATGTATATATTCACAGCAGAATGCAACCTCCAAAATTCAATGTGCATGTGACCAAGAAATGTTCAAACTTTTTAAGTACAATTTTCCTGGCCATCCTTGTCTAGTTTTGTTGTTTAAACACCTATGTAAGACAAGCTGATCAGCTTACTTCAGTTATCACATCTTCAAACATTTTGTAACAGCAGTTATCACTTACCTCTCATAATTATGCCAGTATAACACCTACTCCCAAACCATTAAGCATTTTTCCCATCTCTTCTCACCTTTTGTATGCCTATTTCTGCCCTGAAACACTTCGCAGTTATATTTGTATTTAACCTCCACCAATTAACCTATACTGAAAAAACTGCTTTACATTCAATTGCTTTAATTTTTTATGAGTACATATCCTTCACTGTCATATATCATGCTGGCTGGCAAGCTACCAAATGATGTTTGAATATAACCCACCAATGTGCTTCCTCAGAACAAAGAGAGGGTCATCATCTTGTACACTGTTGCCATTACCTTCCATCCATCCATCATCCAATCCTACACTGCCCAATGAGGAGTGTAGGAGTCTCAAATTCCACTCTCTGCATGACCTGCATACTTAACCCGTTCAGTGCCAAGTCCATACCTGGTACAGACAACCTAACATGGCCAGCCATGACAGGTCCGTACGTGGTGCAGACTCGGTTTTGGGGACATTCACACAAAATTTATGCAGTCCGCCCTATTTGCCTGACAGAAAATGGGAGCACACAGCTTCCTCCACCCTGCCTGTGAGCAGGAGGGGGATAAGTGGTGATGGTGGGGGGGGGGGGTCCTGCCTGTTTGACACATCAGCCTCTGAGCGAATTTGGGCTGTGCTTTCCTCAGTGCTCCACAGACTACCACACAATGGAGGAGTAATGAAAAAGTGTGTGTGTGATAGTGTAAATAATGTGTATAATAAACATAAAATAGATATGAACATAACAAATATATATGTAAGTAAACAGAAGTCAGCCATGATATCAAGTAACGTAAGGTTTATGGCGTAAATAATGAGTGATTTAGCATAAGTAATGTGACTGTGTAAAACAATAGTGTATACAGCACCTTACTGACTGTTTATGGTGCCTTAGAGCACTATAATATACAAAATAAGGAAATATGAAAATACGTCAAACAAGCAAGAAACCCAAACTTCACACAATAACAGTCCTGACCGTGGCCGCTTTACGTCAACCAGGTTCCACCTGCAAACACCATTTAGTCCATGCATCCATCCAGTCCACACCAAAATGGAATATCTATCCACATCAGCCCCAGACGGTTTCTGAATGTAGTCATCTGATGCAATCGGGCCGGGCCGGGGCTTATGAAGTCTATGAGAATGACACGCCAAAGTTTGCTGGAAGTCAGGTGACAAGGAACACCTGTTTTCAGCCTGATGACAGCCAAGGCGAGCACTTTCACTATCACCAGGCATATATTTTTTACATATTCCAGCATATTCCAGGTCCAGTCTTAAAAAAATCACTGGAGTGGAGACAATAATGGGCTTTAATCTGGGTGGGATGGAGAGAGAGAGAGAGAGAGAGAGAGAGAGAGAGAGAGAGAGAGAGAGAGAGAGAGAGAGAGAGAGAGAGAGAGAGAGAGAGAGAGAGAGAGAGAGAGAGCACAGAAGCGTGTATGGAGTAGAAAGGAAATGAGGTAGAGGGAAAGAACTCTTTGGGATTAGGGTAGGGTAGGGTAGGGTAGGGTAGGGTTGGAAAGAGAGAAAAATGGACTAAAAAAAAAAAAAAAAAAAAAAAAGCAAGTTGAGGAGGGCCTGTACCTTCCCTACCACACTCAATAAACTTATGCCGATAATTCTTGCACTCACTTTGCTCACCTTTATATTGGTACAGGGTTAAACTCACAGCCTTTCTCCACTCTGATGGCACAGTTTCACTCAGCCATGCCTTTTTACATGTTTCCAACAAGCATTCATTCCACTCTCTTCACAAGACTTAATTATCTCTGCATACACCTCATTAACCCCAGCTGCTTTCCCATTTTCAGCCACTTCACAGCATTATTCACTTGTGTGAGTGTCACGTTTCCTGCCACTGCATTCTGTCACTGCACACCCCCCAAAACCACTCATTGTAACAGCAGCTCTATTCACTCTATTCCCATTCACTATTCTTTCAACATATTTATTTCCATCTGATCCTTCCTTCATCTCCATGGGTTTATAATGTACCACTTACATTCTTCACAATTTCACATTTATTTCCGCTGTCACTTCTACATTTACGCAGCTCTTCCAGAAAATTTCCTATTTTCAGAGTACAGTAAAACCTCATTACAACGGACTAATTGGGGCCCAAGCCATTCCGAAAAAAGCAACACATGGACATCTCCCTGCTAAGATATTTTCATACATGAAATGCATTATGGCAATCCTTCTTCACTCTACCATCTCCTTCTAACTCAGGGCATTAACCCATTTGCCTCTTAACTTTTCTCAAATGCCACCATAATTTATTGCATAACACAATCTTAGTAAGGTTTAGACTAGATAAAGGCCATTGTAATGTTAGTGCATACTGCTGTTAGTGTGAGTGTGCGTGCACACACCTGTTACGTCACAAGTGGTGACGTCACAGGAAGGGTCCTGCGATGTGCAGCCGGGGCCCGGTTAGTTCGCGGTGCGAGGCCGGTGAGTGCGGTTTGCCTTCTAATACTGGTAGCAAAGCGTGGTTTCGACATAATGGCGTTTTGTTCAACTAAGTGGCCTCCAAAACTTTAAAATGATTCTGCCTATGAGAGATGGAAGAAGGATATCGACATTTGGTGCGAACTGATGGACTTACCGAAAAAGAAGCAAGACCTAGCTATTCACCTTTCATTGTCAGGAAGAGCGAGGGTGGCATCTTCGGAAATTGACAAAGCTGATTTGAAACAAAGGAATGGTGTACAGACCTTACTGAACAAACTAGACAGTTTATTTCTCATGGACAAAGGACATTGACAGTTTGCAGCTTTTCATGAATTGTACAACTTCAGAAGAGCCGGTGATATGAACATTCGTAAGTTTGCGGCAGAATTTGAGCATGTTTATTTCAAATTTATGAAGCAGGATATGGCACTGCCAAATTCTGTGATGGCTTTTATGATTCTAGCTGCATGCAAACTTTCAGACAGTGAGCAACAACTAGCAATGTCCGCAATAACTGAGGTGACATACGAAAACATGAAATCTCCCCTGAATCGTATATTCGCTGGTGAAATTGGCAGGCATAACAATGTACCGACGTCTGCCAGGGAGGTGAAGAGCGAACCAGTATTTTGGAGTGACGAAGTTTAGGGGTGAGGAAACGTTTTACGTTAGAGGTACTCAACGAGGACGGAGAATGTTGCGGGGTGGTGCAGTACGTGATTGAGGTTGGGGTGATGACCGATATTCAACCGCATCTGCTAGAATTCCCCGACGCTCATCCACCGGCAGGAGGCAGAACCCACTTGGGTCTGACGGAAAGGTATTAAGTGTTTAGTATGTGATTCTAGATTTCACTGGGCAAGTGACTGTCCTGATACACAGAAAAACCATGGCAGTCGAGAAGAAAATTCTGAAACAGTGCATCTGTCGTTATTTATGGGCTATGCGGATGATGCCGCTAGTAGAGGTAAATTACAGACGCTAGTAGAAGAATTTAAGGGATGTGCTGTTCTAGACACAGAGTGTTCTACAACTGTAGGTGGAGTTGAATGGATCAATTGCTATCTAAGTGAGCTCACTGATTACGAACGTGAAGCTATAAGAGAAGAAGCGTCATCATTAACGTTTACTTTTGCTGATGGTGTCACAGTTTCTTCCCTCAAACGTGTTACTCTGCCCTGCTACATTGGAAATATGCGTGCAACCATCGTGACTGATGTTGTGAACTGCAATATTCTCTTACTGCTGAGCAGACGTTTCACGAAAAAAGGAAAAATGTTGATTAACTTTGGAAGTGAGCAGGTCACAATTTATGAAAATATCATTAATTTGAAGTCCTCATCTTCAGGCCATTACTTGCTTCCAATTTCTTTATGACTAGGTTGTCAATTTTGTGAAACAATCACGCTGGCATTCTCTTGGGGGTGATGTAGAAAAAACGGCTTTGAAGCTTCACAGGCAATTTGGACACCCAACATCGGCAAAACTAATTAAACTGATCACAGATGCGGGGATTAAAAGTTCAGAACTGGAGCGGGCTATCAAGGCTGTATCTGATGCTTGTACAGTCTGTTGCAGATTTAAGAAAACCAAGCCCCGACTGGTAGTCAGTTTGCCCATGGAATCTAAGTTTAACAAAGCCATAGCCATGGTTTTGAAAGCTTGGGGAAGGCATTATTTCTTAGTCCTTGTTGATACGGCGACCAGGTATTGTAATGCGATAGTAATCGCGGACAAGCGTGCACCCACCATTATCAAAGGAATATTTCGGGGCTGGATTGTTGTGTTTGGCACACCTGGAAAAATTCTTACAGACAATGGTTGTGAATTCAACAATGCTGAAATAAGAGCTTTGGGAGAGGCCTTCAATATCAAGATAATGACAAAGTCTGCAGAGAGTCCATGGAGCAACGGAGTCTGTGAGCATCAAAATGCAGTCACTGGTGACACTGTTAGGATGATAATGGCTGGTAGCCAGTGTGAACTGGATGTGGCCTTGGCATGGGCAGTATCGGCAAGAAATGCTCTCACCAACTACGCACGTTTTTCTCCTACCCAAATGTTTTTGGTCAAAACCCTGGCCTGCCTAATGCGTACGTAAATGATCCTCCAGCCTTGGAACCTATACGTACATCACCATCAAAAATTGTGAGAGACAATTTGAATGCTCTTTATTTAGCAAGACAAGAGTTTATAAAGACTGAATCAGATGAACGTTTGACTAGGGCTCTGCAGCACAACATACGTTCGAGTGACTTAAACGACATCCGAAATTGAGATGAAATTTTCTACAAAAGAAATGACAGTCACAAGTGGCACGGTCCAGGAATTGTAATAGGCAGAGATGGGAAACAAATTCTGGTAAGACACAGCGGTGTCTACGTGCGAGTGCACATGTGTCGTCTAGCACGTGCGCCTGAGCAAGATACTACAGTTGAGAGTGGTGTCAGCAGTGATGAGAAGAACAATGTTATCCAGGATATGCCTAATGACGATTCGTCGCAAGTGTTGAATGATTATCCACCAGATGACGAGTCAGAAGATGATGCGGTTCCGATTAATGAGCCTCCCACAGTTTCTATTTCGGTTATTCAGCCTCCCAAAGTTTCTGTTGGTCTACGTATAAAGGGAATACAATCAGAAAGTGGTGAGTTGGTGTCTGGAAGGATTGTGAGTCGGGCAGGTAAAGCCAAGGGAAAGTACAAACACTGCTACAATTTGAAAAGGGACTGACGGCAGCGCTTATTGGATAGATTTGCAAAAGGATTTAAGCATATGGGAAGTGGTTGATGACGCAGAAATGCTTGTTCTTTTCAACTCTGAGGACGTATTATGCGCTATGGAAAATGAAATTACAAACTGGCAGAATAATGATGTGTATGAGGAAGTAGGTTATGCTGAGCAAGATGCCATAACAGTTCAATGGGTTGTGACAGAAAAACTGAAAAATGGAAAGTCTATTATTAAAGACCGCTTAGTCGCCACCGCTTAGTTGCCAGAGAATCTGAGGAAGACACAGTGGATCTCTGAAAAAACTCGCCTATGTATTCACAAGAAGCTGTGCGTTTGGCACTTTCTTTGGCCTCCACCAACCAGTGGGACTGCCACACTATGGACGTGAAAGCTGCCTACTTGCAAGGTAATGACATTGAGAGAGTTGTTCATTTACGTTCTCCAGCTAAATATGCAAATGGTAAGTTATGAAGACTAAAGAAAACAGTTTACGGCCTTTGTGATGCAGCTGGGCATTGGTATCTGCGCGTAAAAGATCAATTGTTGGGTCTCGGAGCTAAAGCGTCATCACTGGATTCAGCACTGTTCTCTCGAAGCAACAGTGGCAAAGTCGTAGGCATTGTATGCATTTATGTTGATGACTTCCTTTGGGCTGGTACACATGAGTTCGAGCAGCAAGTGATAAACCGCATAAGTCAAATATTCCTCATCGGCAGTTCAGAATCAAAAGCCTTCAAATACGTTGGTCTCAATGTCATCTCCAACATCGATGGCAGCATAACGCTTGACCAATTACAGTATGCTTCATCTTTGAAACAAGTTACGCTGAGCAGACATCATGCAGCAGTAAAATCAGGAGAGTTGTCGAGTCTGAGAAAACGGAGTACCGAGCATTAATTGGGCAACTCAACTGAACTGCCACACACACTCGGCCAGATACTGCCTTTGATGTGTGTGAGTTGAGCGGGACTAGCAACCAAGCTACTGTAGTGGATTTGGTTAGACTCAATAAGGTGATCTCAAGGGTGAAGACTGACAACATGAAGCTGTACATTCCAAGAATGGGGCCGATCGACGACTGTTATATACAGTGCTTTTCGGATGCCTCATTTGCCAACCTTGTAGGCAATGGATCTCAGGGAGGTTTTGTGATCTTCCGACGAGATGCTAGTGAGGCAAGATGTCCTATATTCTGGCTGACAAGAAAGATCAGGAGGGTTGTCAAATCTACCTCATCTGCTGAAGCGTTGGCACTGCATGAATGAGCTGAGACTGCTGTATATCTCGCCAACGTATTGCGTGAGGTCTCTGGATGTGGAAAGATCAAAATAAAGTATTTTGTCGACAACAAGAGTCTGGTGGATGCCTTTTTTTTTTTTTTATGTGTCCGACTCTGGGAATAGGCTTCACAGCCAGCTATCATGGCCCAGCAGTCCTCCTACATACCATGTCACCTCCTGTAGGAGTGTAGAAGACAAGAGATTGTGCACTGATATTGTTGTATTACATGTTGGAGCAAGGGGAGATTGATGAAGTATCTTGGGTGGATACATCACAACAACTGGCTGATTGTCTCACCAAGAAAGATGCCTCGACTGAGCGACTGCCTCCAGCAGTCAGCCAGGACTAGAAGGATTATAATACTTCAAGAGACATCACATATCTGTATGTGGCCACAGACTGGGTCTTGATAGTAATTAAACAAAAGTCTATGTATTGGAAGCATAGCGCATATCAGGTGTTGATGGTACTCACACAAAAGTCTATGTATTGGATACATAGTGTGTATCAGACGCCAATAGACCATTCAGCTTCGTCCTTGGAATCTTTCGTCAAATTAAGAAGAGAGGACGAGAGTGTTTGTGCATATTGCTGTTAGTATGTGTGTGCACGCACATACCTGTTACGTCACGAGTGGTGACGGCACCAGAAGGGTCTTGCGGTGTGTAGCCGGGGCCCAGTTAGTTTGCGGTGTGAGGCCGGTGAGTGCGGTTTGCCTTCTAACAGTAACACACACAGGAAGATATTTTTCATACATGAAGTGTCATAGCCACCATCCTGCTTCACCCCCTAGTTCCTTCTAACTAGTGGCAATATCCCTTTGCCCCTTAGCTTTTCTAAAATGCCATTAAAAATAATTCGTTGCATAACACAGTATAATTTTAGCAAGGTTTTGACTTGATAATGGCCATATGTAAGACACAAAATAAGATATTTTCATTCATTAAAAGCGATCATGGTCACCATCCAGCTTCACCTCCACCAGTTCCTTCTGGTTCATGGCAATATCTCATTCGCCTCTTATTTTTTCTCAAATACCACTATACATAATCTATTGCATTCATCATTCATTATCCAATCCTATGTCGCCCCACAGAGGAGCGTAGGAACCCGGGGCTAGGCAAGTTGGTCATGACATAAGATGAGAGTGACCAGCCTCACTCATCCCTGAATGGGATTGCGTGAGCAATTAACCCCAACCACCCCTTGGATATAAACCTTTACCAGCTCAATCCGTTTGGAGCGCCGTAATTACCCACTAAACCACCAGACGCCAAAATTTGGTTATGTGGTTACCACCCAGTGTAGTAAATGGTTTCCTGGTGTACAGGAAACCATTTGGCTTGTCACTCAGAGTAGAGTCACCCAAAGGCAGAAGGACGAGGAAAGAATGAAAGCAAGAAAGACAGAAGAGGGAGTGTAAAGTCACCTGTAGGCAGAAGGATAAGGAAAGAATGAAGGAAAGAAAGACAGAAGAGGATTGAAGGAAAGAAGGATGGAGGAGAGGAAAAGGCAGACACCCGAGAGCAGCACTACATCGAGTGAGTGGATGGTGAGCGCTCTCACCTAA
>JAGKTI010002119.1:59339-71511 GCA_018397915.1 Birgus latro
ACAGACAGACAGACAGACAGACAGACAGACAGACAGACAGACAGACAGACAGACAGACAGACAGACAGAGACAGACAGACAGACAGACAGAGAGAGGCTTCTCCAATTCGAATAATTCATCACACTGTATAGGCTTATTATATAAATAAGTCTACACCAAACATATAATGTTCTTTTTATTATGCAGAGAGAGAGAATCTGATAATTGACCCCACATTGAATTGACAGGTTTGGCAGCATTGCACGTGGGGGGAACCCCCGGAAAAGCCAACGCCCAAACACTCACCATGAACTGGAAGGGCTATAGCAGTAGCTGAATCATGGACGGGAATTGGAGGTGCAGCTTCTACCCTGCGTGCCATGTGGTGTACTTAATTCTAAGCATTTTTCAAATACTGTAATATGCACTTTATAAACCTTAATTTTTACAATCTTACAAATATGTTCACTCTGTATATTTCACTTATCACTCATCACCGTCGAGCAGTATATCAGGGACTTTGGGGAAATGATGTGGGGGGAAATGATATGGGTTGACTGAGGCAGAGCATGGGGAAATAATAGTGATGCCGCCAGCACGCCACGAACCAATGCATGAACACACAAACCGCTCGCCGTGCGATTAAAGCTTGATGTCTTAATATTAATATTAATGCAGACCCCTTTTAAAATTTTTTAGCATTTAGAAAGAGCTTCGTTGGTATAACTTAATTTTAAACACTTTTCAAATACTGTACTGTACACTTAGAACAATAGTGACACCACCAGCCCACCGCCAACCAACACACGAACACACAAACCGCACGGACAATATGGCCGCCCCACCCTGAGGTTAGGCAGTCCGGACCGCTTATAGCTTTTTCGGAGTTTTCCTGATGTATAAGAAATAATTCCGGTCAGTTCCTTGACTTCGAAAAAAGCAAATGCCGGTCTACTGAAGTCCGCTGTAGTGAGGTCATACTGTAATTTGCATTCATACTTCTTCCTAGATCATCATTTACTTCCTTTTCCTCTTCACTAAAGTCTTTATGTGCTTCTTGCTCTCAATATATTCAGTTATTTCCACTGAACCCCTGTCCTGTAACCACTCAAAGCCACTTCTTCCTCTTTTCCTCCACTACTCTCTTAACCTCTTCATCCCACCATGCCGTAACTTTCTTCTTGTTATTCTTGCCACACCACACACCACTTTAGCACTCCTAACTATGCAATCCCTATACGCATTCCACAGGCTGTCCAGATCCACTTCATTCCAATTCACTGATTCTAACTCCTCCCTTAACTTGGCCCTGTATTCATCTGCCATTTCTTTGATCCTCAGCTTCTTGACTTTCAGTCTTTCTCCCTGACTGCTCCTCTTTCTCCTGGTCCACCTCACTCCTATATAGTTTTGTTTACGAAGGCTCCAACATGTTTGCATGTGTCGGCCTGAGTCACCTAATGGCAGCTCTCCATGCTGCTTGATCTCTGGCAATCTCCCTATTCAGTCCCTTCTCCCTGAGGTCACACTCAACTGAGAAAAGTTTAAGAATTACTGAAATACAATGCTTCATAATTATGAGGACAAAAAATTACTATGCATATTACTCTGGCATACTGGCATGCTGGGTAGACTGATTCTTATGCTTTATCATCATCATCATCAACATAAGGACCTCCGTTCCCACCCTACGGCAGGGTGAGAAGTAGCAACGTCCAGACAACCCAATTTTGCCCAATCCAATGGGACACGCTTCCATTCTCATCATTCAAGCCCCTGGAATCCTGCATCTATCTGATACACAAAAAACTTCCACCACGTTCTCTAGCTTCACCTGAATGTATCCGATAGTCTATCCAAACGATGTCACATCAAAATGCAGTGCCAAATCCCTGGTCAAGCACTTCTCACAACATTCATCCAGCCAGCTCGATCTCTAGTCAGTCCCCTAGCCTCGCCAACTTCCATACCTCACTTCCTCATACACTCACTCACCAAATCTCTCCACCTTCTCCTTGGCCTACCTCACCTCCTCCCTCCTTCATATTTGCTCAGATATAAAAAATTCACCACTCTATTGTTATCCATTCTCTCTGCGTGACCATGCCATCACAGTACACTCTCCTAGATTCTGGTGTCCACTGACTTCCTCACTCCACATCTTTCACGAATCACGTAATTTCATATCCTATATACTCTCTGTACTTCTTCACATACATTCCTCAGCAGTCCCATCTCCACTGCTTTCACTCTTGACTTTTCATTTTCATGCCACACCATAGTCTCACATCAATATGTTACAGCTGGCACTAACACTCCTTCATGTATGACTCATGCAGATGCAACACTCAAGCCTCTGTTTCTTATCAAGGCCTTCACAGCACCAGCAGCTTTCCTTCCTTGTGTTATTCTACTTTCCACTTATTTTGCACATTTTCCTCTATTTTCTATCACTGTACCCAGGTATTTAAACTCTCTCTCCAATTCCAGAATCTCTCCATTCACTGTAACACCACACTGGGAGTCGTCATCTCTCTCAATTACGATCACTTTACTCTTATCTACATTTACTCTCAAGGCACAACACTCACAGACATCAGCAAAATTCTGCACTAATCTACCAAGCTCTTGTCCAGTATTTGCAAGTAGCACTGCATGATGAGTATACAATAAATCTGAGATATTCCATCCATCGCCATTCATTACCATCGCCATCCCCCTCTCCATTACTCATGTTTTTACTTCCCTCATCACCCCATCCATATATATACTGAACAACTAAGGGGACATCATTCGCACACCCACAATGACTATGAACCATTCACTCAGATGCCCATTTACCCTTACACTCGCCTCACTGCCATCGTAAAACCTCTTGATGGCACCTAGCAGCTTACCATTTACACCGTACATATGCATAACCTTCCACGATCCTTTTGTCTACTTTGTCATATGCTTTTTCCAGATCCATAAATGCCATTAACACCTTATAGTCCTTCTCAAAAGCCTTCTCCACTATCTACCTCACTGTAAATATTTGATACACACATCCCCTGCAACTCCTAAAGCCACCCTGTTCATCCCTCACTAGGACTCTTGATATCTCTCTTACTTTCTGTAAAATAATTCTTCCATATACCTTCCCTACAACACTCAATATACTTATGCCAAGATAATTCTTGCACTCACTTCGCTCACCTTCATTTTTGTACTAGGGTAAGCTCCTCATGGGGCAACGCAGGATTGGATGATGAATGAATGATGGGTACAATCACAGCCTTTTTCCACTCTGTTGGAATAGTTTCCCTCCTCCATGCCTTCTTATATATCTCCAACAAGAACTTCATTCTACTCTCCCCACTACACTTAATCATCTCTGCATACATCTCATCAACCCCAGCTGCTTTGCCATTTTTCAACCGCATCACGGCATTCTTCACCTGTGAGGGTCACGATTAATGGCTATGCATTCCTTTTCTGCACACCCCCAAACAAAACATGTTTACAGCCATTCTGCTCTCTCTATTCCCATTTGTCAGGCTTTCAGAATATTCTTTCCATCTGGTCCTTACCCCATCTCCATGGTTTAATAACCTACCACTTACACGCTTCACACTTTCACATTTCTTTCTGCTGTCACTCCTAGATTTCTGCCCCTCTGTCCAGAATACAATAACTTCCTATTTTCAGAGTACAGTAGAACCTCAATTATCCGGGAGCCACGGGGAATTCAAAATGCAGGAAAACCGATTTTTTTGGATGATTGAATAACACCCATTTCCTGTTGTATTACACCAGTGATTCTTAAACTATGGAATTTTGATGGGTCGCAGGAATATAAAATAGGTCTAATGCTTTCAGTGTACTTTTACTTAATTGAAACTGTAATTATCCTTACTACACTATTAGCATACTCATAATAACTACGACTGGCTATTTACCGGATACTCTCTGTCTGTCTGTCTCACTCTCTACCCTGTGGGTTGCCAAATCTTGAAATATTTCAAATAGTGTCACCTAGTAAAAGGTTTGAGAACCACTGTCTTACACCATACACTATAGAAGTAGCATGACTTGCATATACAGTAATAATACCACATGCATAATAATTAACGTAATACAGTAATCTCTCTACTATCCGACGTAATAGAGCCAAAGGCATGACCGGACAGTGGTCTTGTCCGGATAGTGACCCTGAAGCTCCCGCACTGGTCATTTATGACCCTAACCAAACCAAAATCAGAAAACCACCTACCTACCTCCCTACCGGACATGCATAGCACTTATTAAAGTCCCCTTTCACATAAATAATGCACACAAAGCATGAATTAATTGAATTTTAACCAAAAAATGATGATTTTGAGGTGAGTAAGGAATAGGTGTTCACAACTTGCCACCATAGTGTAAGTAAGTATCGGACATGGAAATCACTATGAAAATCACCCTTTCTCACTTCCTATGCACTAAAATCATGAACACAAAGCATGAATTCATTTCATTTTAACCCCAAAAGGATGAATCTGAGTTAAGTAAGGCATAGGTGTTCACTGAGTTGACAGCTTAGTGTAAGTAAGTACCGGACGTGGCAGCCACTATGAAAATCATCTTTTCTCACATCTTATGCACTAAAATATTGGATACAAAGCATCAAATACAGTAAATGATGTAAATTGTTACCAGAAAAATGGTCAATAAGAGTTAGGTATGGCAAAAGTGTTCACCAGAATATAGCATGCTGAAAGTAAGTACCAGACATGAAATTCACTGGCATTCACCTTTTTCACAAACCATGAATTCATTTAATTTTAACCCAAAAAGGATGAATTTGAGGTTAGGCACAGCTGTTCACTGAGTTAGCAGCTTAGTTTAGGTACTGGACATGAAAATCAATAGCATTCACCTTTTTCACAGCTGGTGCACTTCAATACTAGTGGTAACCATGCATGAAAAAATAAATTGAAAGAAGGAAATTATGATTTACATTTATGGGAATTTTTTACCACTTTACAGCATGCTGAAAACAGGTTAGACATGAAAATCATTATGGAAATCATCTTTCACACAGTCTATGCATGAGGTTAATGATATGGGAAGAACAAAACATGGAATTCTGATGAAGTTAGGGTACTTACGAGAATGATGCCGCCGTCCTGATGTATAACCCGCTCTGTCCTCCCAGACTCTGGCAGTATGAAGGTGCACCTGAGGCACCTGCAGGAATTCATAGAATCCTTGGCACTTCCGCTTCACTTTACACTCACCAGCACTTTCCACAACGTCTCCTTTCCCATAATAACAAAATCTACCATCACATCACTTCAGTGCACTGTACAGTACAACGCTTCACATAACTGTAAATTCCCATGTGGTCCAGTGACTAGTGATGAGTCCTGGAGAATTTAGTCACTGTCAGAGTCCGAGATGAGCTGACGGAGGCAGCCTAGGGGCTCCTTGGTGGGACGTGGTGATACGCTATCCACTGCAGAGGACTATAAAGACAGCCGCAAACTCACATCCAGTGGTGACTCTGCCGTGCCTTATGTGCTGGGCTGTGGCTTGGAGCTAGAAGGCCTGTCTTGGTGAGGCAATGGTGTGGAGCGAGGGCTGAGCACAGCAGGGATGACGAGCCTGAAAAAACGGTCAATGGTTGATTGACGCAAGCAACGACAATTCTGACGATTAATGATGTGCTGCCTGAAAGCTCGCACTTCCTCCAAAAGTCCCAAGGGCCCCATCTCCCTGTCGCAGTCCGGGTGTTCTAGGTAGTCAAGGATGAACTCCATGTGTTCCCGGAGTGCGCTCAGCTTGAGGATGACTGGAGTAGTGACGAACCATGAGGAGTCCGCATCATCATCGCTGTCCTCGTCGGAATCTTCCTGCTGGGTACTCGTACCGGCAACAGAAGATGCGATCTCGATATGAGATCCCTCGTCGTCATCCAACCACTCAGGCACTTCGTCGACATCCACATTGTCTCCACCCGCACAAAGCCTTGCATGGAATTCATCCACCTCAAAACCTAGGAAATCGTGCACCACGTCACTTCCATGAAGTAGACGAGACCAACCATTTTCTAGAGTCTTGACAGAGACTTCCTTCCATGCACTGGCTCAGTTGTAGATAGCAGACTTGAGGATGTAGCGGCGAAGGTTTTCGACAGTTTGATGTCCTCGCATGTCTCGTCCTTCCCTGCGATCGTCCTCATCCTCATAGAGAACCATCACCTCGTCCAAAAACCTCCGTCGGTAGAGCCTCTTCGTTGCCACAATCACTCTCTGGTCCATTGGTTGGATGACAGCAGTCGTATTAGGTGGCAAAAACAGACACCTAATGCGGCCCTTTTCAGCCACCAACTCCTTCTCAGACGGATGCGCAGGTGCATTGTCTAGAATCAGGAGGGCCTTTACCTGGTTGCGTGGGATTTTCAGTGTCTCCGTCTGATAATGTATGACCTCCTTGACAAAATGTTGATGAAACCAATCTCTAAAGATCTTGGTTGTGAACCAAGCCTTCAAAGAAAGATACCACACAACAAGACGGACATCCATTAACCCACGAAGGCACCGAGGCTGCTTTGCACGTCCAACAATAACGGGCTTGAGCCAGTGCATGCTGTAAGCATCAGCACAGCACAAAGCAGACACCCGTTGCTTGGAGAGCTTGCGGCCTGGTATACTCTTCTCTGTCTCCTCAGCAAGAGTGTTTGTGGGCAGTGAACGACAGAATAGGCCAGTTTCGTCAGCGTTGTAGACTTGACCGAGAGTGAGGCCTTCCCTGTCAATCAAGCCCTTTACCTTCTGCCGAAACTCTTCTATTCCCTCATCGTTGGCGTCCACAGCTTCACCATGGGCATTACGATTGGTAAGTCCGTGCCATAACTTGAACGCGAAGAGCCAACCTTCAGATGCCTTGAAGTCTGGGGTGTCACGAAGCCTTGCGAACTTCTCGGCAGCAGCTTTCAGCTCCGTTCCACATACCAACACACCAGCAGCACGTTGTTGTTGATATCAGATGATCATGGAACGGTCGATGTCTGCATACTTAGGAGTAACCATCATCTTCCTCTCCACGTTTCGTCTGGTTTTCGAAGTGAAATCAGATATGTACTGGAGTAGTTTGTCTCGGGACCTCTTGATATCAAACAAAGTAGAGCGAAGGAGGTTGAATTCACGTAGGATCCGTGATGTCAGCCACCCGGCGTCCACCTCTCCAATATCTCCCGCTTCTTCTCCAAAGTCATCACCACTTTCTTCCTCTTCTCAAGCGGCAGGGCCATCATCACACACGATGAAGAAGGTGCAGAGCAGCAGCAAGCTCTGCAGGAGGTAGGGAATCACCACAAAAACAAGCACTTCAGGAGCCATGACGAGGGCGTCTTCACGAACAGGCAGCTGAGTGGGAAATGAGATCAGAGAGAGGCGGGAGGCGCGAAAACACAGCTGGTCGGCGCACGAGGGAAATTCAAATTGACGCGGTAAAAAAAAAAATCAGATTTTTTCCGGATTTTTCTGAATTTTTAGGCATTTTGGAGTTCAGTCATCAGCCTATGATGTCCGGACAGTGAGGTAACCGGACAGTGGTTGTCCGGATAATAGGAAGATTACTTACATAAAATTAATGTAACTTGTGTATATGTAAAGCATACAATGTACAATAATACAGTAATGTGTAATGTGTACACACCCATGACTCATCACGGCTCCAGTAGGCTGCAGTAGTCCAGTAAGCTGCGAATGAATGAACACATTCAGGCGGGATGGTTGCATGGTGAATTTGAAATGCGGTTAGGTCCTGGATTTACCCCGGTTGATTGATTTTGGAATTTTTCTTTAAATTGTCTGGTTTAGCACCAATTCCGGTTGATTGGTTAGCGGATAATTGAGGTTCTACTGTAGTTTGCATTCATTTTTCTTCCTAGATCATCAATTATTTCCTAGTTTTTCCTCGTCACTAGTCTCTTTACGTGCTTCTTGCTCTCAATATACAGTAATACCCGATATGTGAGATCCCTAAATGCGATGTCCCAGCTTAACGATGGGGGTAGAAACACAACCATACCCTGCCTAACGATGGCCAAAACCCAGTTTAATGATGGGTTTTGATTTTTTTTACTGATTCTGATGATATTTTAGACTAAAATTGTGTGTTTAGGTTGATTTATACAGTTTTTATACTTAGATTAATGTGTTTTAGCCACAGGTGAGGTGAACATTGTCATTTTGGGGTACAGTTTACTAAGTTTGATTTTTCCAGACTTATATTTGATGATTTTTCAGATTTTATTTGTTGGTTACAGTTATTTACAGGTGCTAGGCTTAGGTTAGCTTCTTTTACATCTGTAAGGCCATTTAGCTTGACTTTAAACATGTTTTAGGGCTCATTTGTGTAGCTGGAACCCAAGGCTGAATAAAGCATCCCATTACATGTTAAAACTACCCCGATATACAATACCCCGCCTAACGAAGGGTTATTACCTAACTAATTGCAATGTTAAACCGGGCTATACCTGTAATTAGTTATTTCAACTGAACCCCTGTTCCATAACCACTCTAGACACTTCTTCCTCATTTCCTCCACCGTTCTCTTAACCTCGTCATCCCACCATGCCGTAACTTTCTTCATCGTTACTCTTGCCACACCACAAACCACTTCAGCATTCCTCACTAAGCAATCCTTATATGCATTCCATAGGCTGTCCAGATCCACTTCATTCCAATTCACTGCTTCTAACTTCCCCCCTACTTTGGTCCTGTATTCATCTGCTGAGTCTTTGATCCTCAGTTTCTTGACTTTCAGTCTTTCTCTCTGACTGCTCCTCTCTCTCCTGGTCCACCTCACTCCTCTCAGCTCAATTTTGCATTCCACATTCTCCCTGTACTGTTGTTTGAAAATGATACTGTGCTGTTGAGTGAAGACAAAGGGGAGCTGCAAGGGTTGGTAGATGAGTTTGGGAGAGTGTGTACGAAACGGAATCTAAAGGTGAATGCAGGGAAGAGTAAAGTGATGGTCTTCGAGAGAAGTGGAGCCAGTGAATGTACAGCGAGATTCAATGGGTAAGATATGGAGAATGTGAGTGCATTTAAGTACTTGGGTAGTGTGATGAGTAAGGATGGAAGTCTGGAGGATGGTGCTTGAAAGGGTGTAGCAGGGAAGGAAGGTTGCTGGTTCCTTGAAAGCACTATAACAAACAGGGAAGTGAGCATGGAAGTGAAAAAGTTGTTACATGACAGTATTGTGATACCAACTCTAACATATGGAAGTGAAGCTTGGACCCTGATGGGAGGACAGAAGACAAGAGTGAGAGCAGTGGAAATGAGTTATTTAAGAGAAGCATGTGGAGTCACATGGAGAGACAGACTAACAAGGAAGTGAAGGAGCGTTGTGGTGTGGATGTGGACATGATAGGAAGCGTTAGGAGAAACACATTAAGGTGGTTTGGGCATGTGGAGAGGATGGAGAGTGAAAGATTGACGAGGAAAGTGTATGTGAGTGAGGTCGAGGGAGGAGGAGGGAGGGGAAGGCCGAGGATGAGATGGAGGGATGAAGTGGAGAGGTATATGAGAGAGGGGAGTGTGAGTTGGGAGCGGGGTAGTGAAATGGCAGGGGACAGAGCGACATGGAGGCGATTTCTTTGTGGCCACCCCGTGCGGGACTGAGGCGTCTGGCATTAGATAGATAGATAGACATTCATATGATCTGAGAGACCTCCACATCGTCATCTCATGACCCTCGTATCAGCAACCATTTCCAGCATCAACCTCTCATGGAGCACGTAATCAACCAGGCTCCTTTCAACACGATCCCTGTTCCCTCTAAACCACGTATATTTATGTGAATCTTTGTGTTTGAAAATCCACAATCTCCTTTCCTGACACATATCTTCCACTTGCTTCCCATTATCATTTTCGCCTGTACTCCATTACAACCCATTATGTCATCCTCAAGACCAGTGCCTACTCTTCCATTCGTATGTTCTATCAAATTTGTAAATTCTTGAAGCTGAATTTACTGTAGCTAACGAAACTGAACACAGTGTACACCTGTTCTTACTTTAATTTTTTTTACCTCCCTCATACATGACGCTTCCTCATATTTTTTTCATTCATTCATCATCTAATCCAGTGTTGCCCAATGGGGAGCATAGGAGCCTGGGGCTAGGCAAGTTGGTCCTGATATTCATGATGAGAGTGATCGGCCTCACTCATCTCTGAGTGCCATTATGTGGGCAATAAACCCCAACCACCCCTTGGTTATAAACCTGCACCGGCTCAATCCGATCGGAGTGCCTTAATTGTCCATTAAACCACCAGGTGCCATAATTTGGTTATACAGTTACCACCCAGTGTAGTAAATGGTTTCCTGGTGTACAGGAACCCATCTGGCTTGTCACTCAGTGTAAAGTCATCCATAGACAGAAGTAAGAGGAAAGAATGAAGACCAGAAAGACACAAGAGGAAGGATGGAAAGATGAAAGAGAAGGAAGGGCAGGTACCCGAGAGCAGCACAACATAGAGTGAGTGGATGGTGAGGGCCCTCACCAACCACTGAGTCCAAATAACAGCACATCGCATAGTACATCGTCATGTAGTTAACTCTTAATGAAACATCTCAGTATCATTACCATTTCAGTACATAAATACTGACTCATAAGCCATTTTTTATTTTTAGGAAAATGTACTATCCACTTAAAAAAAAAAAAACAATCTATAATAAAAATTACTTGTCTGTAAAAGGAGACTGCAATACCTGTGACAATATCCTCCACAACATAAGAGTATGTTTCAATAAATATAACAAATCTGACACCTATACAGTAAAAATATCATCATGGTTAATATGAAAAATCATCAAAGACTGGCAAGAAAAATAAGTCAAAATTAATATGGTACTACTTCCAATGCAAACTAATGCACATAATTTTTTTATTCACTGCTAATATAAATGAAATTTGTATACTGCCAGTGAGTTTTAAAACTGATTATTATAATTATGAACACAGCTGCCACTTTACAATTCAAAATTTCCTCAAACAAAATTAACTGTAATTATGCCTACCTGTGATGTGTTTGAAGATCTCATATACACGCTCAGCAGTAAGAATCTGCTTGCGTTCCTGTGAATCCTCATTGACGTGTTTCCATTCTGCAATTAGTTCAAGGCCCATACGTTTGATGTTAGGCTGATATCTGCCACAGCCACCATGGCCCGCCCCCTTCTTGTTGGCACCCAGCTCTTCAGCTTCTTTATTGACATCAATTTCATCACCACCTTCACAGATCATCTTCCCCTTGCACAAGTTGTACACATGCTGCAACCGCTTCCGAGGTTGACCCTTTGACTTGGTCACAATTTCACGGATCTTTGGATATTGCTTGAGTGGGGTGAGAAAGAAAAGATATTAAACCACACAAAAGCAGAAACAGATACAGTTAGGATATAAGAACACAAAATCTGTGAGTTCACAGGAATAAACATGAGAACAATGCAAGGATTATTTACTTTCTAAATACAGACCTGGACTTGAAACTCTGTTCCCTAAGGCTCAGAAGCCCTCTTACATGTCACACGTTCACATGATACTAAATCTGTGCTAATTCCCGCTATATATATATTTAAAAACATACTAGGACTGTTTCACTAAAGACTGGTGTACAGGTATCAGAAAAGATGTTTAAGACATGTTGGTAGGTCCTGTGGAATATCTCTAGTCGGTTGTAACAAAATTGAAATTGACACACTGCTTCCTGCCCAATTTCTAAACATATGACCATCATCAAAGACTAAAAAATCATAAACAGGGTAAACTGTAATTATGCAAGAAGCTAGTAGTTAGCATTATCATCCCAATCAAAAATACTAGGTTAGGCAATATTTTATATATATATACAGTATATACAATATGAGAATGGCAGTGCTTTAGTGGACATTTGTGCTGGGAGGGGGTTGGTGATAGCCAATACCCTCTTCAGGCACAAAATGATCCATAGGTATACATGGCGATTGGTGAGAAGAGAGGACGGGAGAATGAATGAACGGAAGGCAATGATTGACTATGTGTGTGTGGATGAAAGGATGAGAAGATGTATAATGGATGCAAGAGTATATAGAGGTTGGGGGAGTGGACTTTCTGACCACCACTTGGTGGTGGCCAGAATCAGAATCCAAACAAGATGGAGGAAGAGAAGAAGGGAA